>JAPFBE010000241.1:10000-27500 GCA_034336665.1 Luscinia megarhynchos | reverse complement strand
CGCGGGCCCCACCCGTTTACCTCTTAACGGTTTCACGCCCTCTTGAACTCTCTCTTCAAAGTTCTTTTCAACTTTCCCTTCACGGTGCTTGTTGGCTGTCGGTCTGCGTGCGGTATTTAGCCTTAGATGGAGTTTACCACCCGCTTTGGGCTGCATTCCCAAGCAACCCGACTCCCAGAAGCCCCGGGCCCGGCGCGCCGGGGGCGCTACCGACCTCCACACCGTCCGCGGGCTGCGGCCTCGATCACAAGGACTTGGGTCCCCCGAGGCGCCGCCCGGGGATGGGGGGCTTCTATGCGCCACATGTCCCGCGCCCCACAGCGGAGGCGGGGATTCGGCGCTGGGCTTTTCCCTCTTAAGCTCGCCCGTTACTGGGGAATCCTCGTTAGTTTCTTTTCCTCCGGCTGACTAATATGCTTAAATTCAGCGGGTCGCCCACGTCTGATCTGAGGTCGCAAGCCCAGAGCGCTGCGGCTTCGCCAGCGCCGCCGCCGCCGCCCCCGCGGGCGGCCGGCCGGCCGGCCGGACGGGGACGCTGCAGCTTTCGTGCAGCGCCCGCGTCCCTTCCTCCCCCTCTCCCTTTCCAATGCCCCTCCTCCTCCTTCAGCGAAACCCTGGCGCCCGCGCGCCACCAGAGGAGGAGACAGCGGAAGCGGAGCGCAGCGTAGCGGAAGGGGACGGAGAGACCGCGGACACGGAGACTCCCAGCCGGAGGCGAGAACCCGAAACAGGCATCGCGGCAGAGCGGCCCTGACCGAGGGGAACCGACCGGGACGACGACGACGAGGAGGAGGGAGGGAGGGCGCTCGGGACAACGAGGGCGGGGTTGCGCCCCCGTCCCGGCGCTCGCGCCCGGCCCGGCGGCAGCAGCGGCAACGGTACCGCCCGCGGTACCCACCCGCAGACAACCGCCCGCGCTTGGTGGAGCCAGGGGCGAGGCCAGCGCCTCGCCTCCCTCGCCCTCTCGCCCTCTCTCGCTCGCTCGCACCGCGCGGCGTCTCCGACGCCGTCTCTCTCTCTCTCTCTCTCTCTCGCTCTTACCCCGGCCGCGCGCCGCCTCGCCCGGCGCGCGCGGCCTTCGCGGCAGGGACGAGCTCCGCCCCAGCGGCTCGTTCGGGAGGCGAGGGAGCGCAGGCGCTCCCGAGTCTGCCTTTAAGGGGGACGAAGGCCCTTCGCGGCGGCGAGGGCGGCGGCCGTCGCCTCTCGCCCGCGGCCGACGGACCTGCGAGGCCACCCAACCGCGCCGCCCGGGGAGGGCCCCCCCCAGGGCGGCGATTGATCGTCAAGCGGCAGCTCAGACGAGGCGTAGCCCGGGAGGAACCCGGGGCGCAAGTCGTTCGAAGTGTCGATGATCAATGTGTCCTGCAATTCACATTAATTCTCGCAGCTAGCTGCGTTCTTCATCGGCCTTACGAGGCGAGTGATCCACCGCTAAGAGTTGTCTGGCTTTCGGCACCGACTCCGCGGTAGCGGAGGGGCGGGACACGCCCAGCGCCCAGCGGCGGCCCCATAGCTTCGACCGTCACGAGCACACAGGCGTCAATTCCAAAGCGGAGGAGAGACAGGAGGGAAAAAACCCACCTTCGCTCCCAAGGCCGGCCCCCAGCGGCGGGGGGCCCGCGCCCCGACCGCCTCCCCCCCAGCGCCAGGGGGGGAGAGCGCCGCCAGCAAGACCCTTAGCTCGCCGAGGAGGCGGCCCAGGCGCCCGGGCTCGGCCCGACCTCTGCACGGAGAGGCTGGCGCCTTCGCGGCCAACGCGGACCGGACCGCACCGCACACGCCCCGCCCGCGGGGCGGCGGCCCGCCCGACCTACGCTCACGGGACCCGAAGCCGCCCTTCAGCGGCCGGGCGCGGCAACGCCGCCGCCGACCCCGCTCACGCTTCAGCGCCTTTCGCCTCGGCCCGATCGGCGGACTGCCGCGCCGCAGGCAGCAGCGCCGAGCGCGCGGCCGACCTGCTTCCAAGCGGCCTTACGGACGCCCAGCGGGAAACGCCGGCCGGCGACCGCCCTCCTTCCGCCCGGCGCAACCCCTCCTCGCAGCGGGACCGGCTCTCCCCCGCCCGCCCGGGCCGGAGCCCGGCGGCCGCGCTCCGCCGCCCGGCGCCCGGAGGCGGGGCGCCACCGACGACCCGAGCGGCGTCGCGAGTGCGGAGAGCCTGCCGCTCGGCCGAGACCCACCGCCCGCCGCCGCCCGCTTCGCCCGCCCGGGAAGCACCTTAGCGCCCGACACGCGCCAGGCGGCAGGCGTCGGCGGCGCTCAGCCGGGGGGCAACGCCCGCTCCCCTCGCTTCCGGCTTTCGGGGACCGAGCGCGGGGCGGCCCCGCGGCCGCCCGCCGCCTTAACCCTGCGGCCCGCCGCGGCCGGGGAAAGGCGACGGGGGGAAAGCGGCGGGCGGGGCCGGGCCGGGGCGGCCGCGGCGAGCGCCTTCTCCCCCGGGAGGGACACTAACCCAGCGGCAGCGCCGCCACACCGGCGCAGGGTCGCCCGCGCTCGCCGGGCCTCCGCCGACGGAGGAGACCGCCCGGGCGCTTCGCCCGGCACGGCACGGCACCGCGGCACTGCACGGCACGGGAGAGGCCGCTCGAGACAGGAGGGATGGCGGCGGCCCGGCGGCCGCCGCCGACGCCAACCGGGCACAAGGCCGTCGAGGCAAGAAGCGGCGGCCGCGGCCGACAGCGCCCGGCGCCCGGGCGCGCCAGGCGCCCGCGGCGGCGAAGCGAAGGCGTGGCGGGCCCGGCGGCCGCCACCCGCGGCCGACGTGGGGCTGAGAGCACACGCCAGCAGCCGGGCCAGGCCGATGTCGAGGCGGCGGGTCGGCCCGCGGCCGGACCCGGTTCGGTTAAGCTTGCCGTAGCGGTCTCTCCCGCCCGAGACCGGGCCGCCAGAGAGGGGGGCAGGGCGCCCCTCCCGGCAAAACACGGCTGCCCCCCGCCCGCGGGGCGCCGACCGACAGCGAGAGGGGAGGGGCGCGGCCGGCGGGCCGCGGACGCCACAGCGGGGGGGATCGGCGGGGCGGGCTGCTCCCTACCCCCTCGCGGATGGCGCCCGGCGCGCCGCCGCCCGGCACCGCCCGCTGCCGGCCGCCGCCGCCGCCGCGGCGGGGGCGCGTGCCGAAGCCGCCCGAGTCTTTAAACCTCCGCCCGGCCCGGCGGCCCCCTCTCCCTCTCCCTACCGGCCCCCCCCAACGGCGTGTGGCGGCGCCGAGGGGGAAAAAACCGGCGGGCATGGGGCCGAGCCGCCCGAGGCAGCGGGCGCTAAGTACCCTGACCCTGGGGCGAGGGAAACGACCTGCATGGCCCGCCGAGCATGCCTCCCCGCTGCCACCTTCGGGGGGAGGCGTCCGCGAGCGAGCGCGCCCGGCGTCCGCTGCCACCGCCCGCGGCCGTCCGTCTCGGGGCCGGGGTTTCCCTCAGTAGCCCGGCGCTGCGCCCGAGAGGACCGCCGCGGCTCGGGCCGCCCGCCCGGCGCGCGCAGCGGGGACGCGGCCGGCCGCCCGAAACCTCGCTCACGCCCGCCCGAGTCTGCGAGGGGGCGTGGCGCCCGGCGACCGGCGTTCGGCGGCGCCCGGCCGCGATGGCGAGGCTTTCGGAGGCCGGCCGGCCGTCCCCCACGCCTCCGGCGAGGGGCGGACCGACAGCGGACCGACGCGGCGGGGGGGGGAAAGAAAGGCAGCCTCGGCGCCCGGCCGACCAACCCGCCAGCGCTTCCTGCGGCGCCCGGTCGCGACAGCAGCGGTCTAGCGCGGGGTCGGCCCGCCAGCGCGCACGGTGGGGCGAGCGCCGCTTCGCGCGCGGCGGCCTTCGCCGCGCCGGCGCCTTTCCCCCCCAGCGGGAGGCGGCCTGCGCCCGCGCGCCTTCCGCTCTCTCTCTCTCTCTCTCGCTTTCTCTCTCTCTGGGGCTGCTGCTGCGGCGGCGTCGGGAAGGGCGTCGGCCCCCCTCCCTCCCTCCAGCGAGAGGGGGAGCCGCCCGAGCGTCGCGAGCGGAAAGCGAGCGCGGCGCGGCGAGCGCCAGCCCCCACCGGTAATGATCCTTCCGCGGGTTCACCTCACGGAAACCTTGTTACGACTTTTACTTCCTCTAGATAGTCAAGTTCGACCCGTCTTCTCGGCCGGCTCCGGCAGAGCCGTGGCCGACCCGCCCGGGGCGATCCGAGACCTCACTAAACCATCCAATCGGTGGTAGCGACGGGCGGTGTGTGCAAAGGGCAGGGACTTAATCAGCGAGCTTATGACCCGCACTTACTGGGAATTCCTCGTTCACGGGGAAGAATTGCAATCCCGATCCCCATCACGAATGGGGTTCAGCGGGTTACCAGCGCCTGCCGGCCGGAGGGTAGGCACAAGCTGAGCCAGTCAGTGTAGCGGCGTGCGACCCCGGACATCTAAGGGCATCACAGACCTGTTATTGCTCAATCTCGGGTGGCTGAGCGCCACTTGTCCCTCTAAGAAGTTGGGCGCCCGACCGCTCGGGGGTCGCGTAACTGAATTAGCATGCCAGAGTCTCGTTCGTTGTCGGAATTAACCAGACAAATCGCTCCACCAACTAAGAGCGGCCATGCACCACCACCCACGGAATCGAGAAAGAGCTCTCAATCTGTCAATCCTGTCCGTGTCCGGGGCGGGTGAGGTTTCCCGTGTTGAGTCAAATTAAGCCGCAGGCTCCACTCCTAGTGGTGCCCTTCCGTCAATTCCTTTAAGTTTCAGCTTTGCAACCATACTCCCCCGGAACCCAAAGACTTGGGTTTCCGGGAGCTACCCGGCGGGTCATGGGAATAACGCCCGCCCGGATGGCCAGTCGGCATCGTTTATGGTCGGGAACTTCTGACGGTATCTGATCGTCTTGAACCTCCGACTTTCGTTCTTGATTAATGAAAACATTCTTGGCAAATGCTTTCGGCTCTAGGCCGTCTTGCGCCCGGTCCAAGAATTTCACCTCTAAGCGGCACAATCTGAATGCCCCGGCCGTCCCTCTTAATCATGGCCCGTTTCCGAAAACCAACAAAATAGAACCGGAGTCCTATTCCATTATTCCTAGCTGCAGTATGCGGCGGCCGGCCTGCTTTGAACACTCTAATTTTCTCAAAGTAAGCGGCGGGCCCCTTGGGACTTACTCAGCTAAGAGCATCGAGGGGGGCGCCCGAGAGGCAGGGGGCTGGGACGAAGCGTTGGCTGCGCCTCGCGGCGGACCGCCAGCTTCGATCCCAAGATCAACTACGAGCTTTTTAACTGCAGCAACTTTAAGATCGCTATTGGGCTGGAATTACCGCGGCTGCTGGCACCAGACTTGCCCTCCAATGGATCTCGCTCAAGGATTTAAAGTGCGCTCATTCCAATTACAGGGCCTCGAAAGAGTCCTGTATTGTTATTACCGTCACTACCTCCCGGATTAGGGAGTGGGTAATTCTTGGCGCCTGCTGCCTTCCTTGGATGTGGTAGCCCGTTTCTCAGGCTCCCTCTCCGGAATCGAACCCTGATTCCCGTCACCCGTGGTCACCATGGTAGGCACAGACAGTACCATCGAAAGTTGATAGGGCAGACATTCGAATGGGTAGATACGCCGCCCGAGGGCGTCGCGATCGGCTCGAGGTTATCTAGAGTCACCAAAGCTGCCGGGCGGGCCCGAGTTGGTTTTAGTCTGATAAATACCGCAGCGTCCCCGGAGGTCGGCTTCGTCGGCATGTATTAGCTCTAGAATTACCACAGTTATCCAAGGAGGGCGGAGAGGGCGACCAAAGGAACCATAACTGATTTAATGAGCCATTCGCGGTTTCACTGTACGCCCGTGTGTGCTTAGACATGCATGGCTTAAGCTTTGAGACAAGCATATGCTACTGGCAGGATCAACCAGGTAGCCGCCACACCCAGCGGCGGCGCGGCGGCGCCAGCGAGCCCGGACCGCCCGCCCGGCGGCGCCCTACCAACCTGACCGCCCCGCTTCTCTCTCTCTCTCTCTTCTCTCTCTCTCGCTCTCTCTCGGTCACGCTCCGACCCGGCCCGAGCGGCATGGCGGCGGCGGCGGCGACATCAGCGCCAGCCGGCGCCTGGAGAGCGAGAGCGGCGCCCGCAGCGGGCGACCCCCACCCGCCCGGGGCGGCGAGGAGAGAACGCCCTCGGCGACACGGCCGACCCGGCGGCCGACCCTTCCATACGCCCGCGGGGCAAGGAGCGGGACGCTCGCGCAGCTTCTTTCTCGCCCGGGACAACAGCGAGCCTTTTTTCTTTCGCCTTCCTTCCCGTTTTTCTCTCTTTCTCGCTCTTTCTCTCTCTCTCTCGCTTCTGCTCTCTCTCGGGGCCCGGCGCCCGCCCGAGACTTCGGCCTCAGCGTTCCGACAGTCACGGTAGCTGGCGGCGCGCCCGGACGAGGGGAGCTCGGCTGGGGCTGACCCGCCCCGAGGCCGGCCGAAAAAAGCACCGGACGTGCTAGAGGAGACAGCGACCCGACGAGAGAGGCGGCCCGGACACCCGAGGCCCGAGGCCGGGGCGACTCGCTCTGCAACGAAGCGGCTAGCGACCAAGAGGCGCCCGGTCGCGGTCTTGTAGCGGAGCAGGCTCTTTTCCCCGTCCGTGCCCATCGGTTCTCATCCCCCTTTCTCTCTCTTCTCTCTCTCCGTCTTCCCTCGGGGGACGCGCTCTCTCTTTCTCGGCTCGAGCTCCGAGCACACACGCCCGCCAAGCTGCTCGCGGCCGGCACACCAACAGGCGATACTACGGCACGAAGCCGGCACCGGCACCTCGCGCGCTTTTCAAGGACACCTGAGGACTGGCGGGGCCGCAGCGGCCGTCCACACAGCCCGGGACGGTAAAGGCGTTCCTCCCCCCAAAGCAGCGGGAGGGCGACACCTCGCCTACGACGGCCGGGGTGGCCGATCGGAAAGAGACCGCCCTGCTTTCGAAGCGGGGGCACCGCCGAGCTTCCCCCCATGACAGAGAAAGCCCCGGGGGAGAGGTGCCCGGCCAGCCGAGGGCCCTTTCCGGCGCCACCCGAGGAACCACCTCATCGGTCGGCTTTCGGAGACAAAGGCCCGCGGCCACGCTTCCTGGGACAACAGAAAACCGAAAAAGAGGAAAAAAGACAAAAAAGCACACTCACAGCGTCGCCCACGACCCGTGCTAGCCACGGGGGTCCGCGGGCCTGCGGCCGGGGGCCGAGGGGCGGGGGCGAGACTCGAGACTCAACTCCCCCTAAAACCCCATCCGCCCGCCCGGCGGTCTCGAGCCAGCGCCGGGGACGGTGAGAGGCGAGACTTCGAGACTCAACTCCCCCAAAACCCCCATCCGCCCGCCCGGCCGCGATTCTCTCGGTCTCTCGCCCAGCACACAGCGTCTCTCTGGGCCTTCGCTTCTCGTGGCCCGCGACCCTTCGTCGTCAGCTGGCTTCACCGGTGCAGCGGCTTAAGGCAGCGTGAGAAAAAAAGAAGGGGAAAAGGCGGGCGGCCCCACACTCCGCCCACGCCTGAAAAAGCAGAGCCGTTCGCAACCCAGCCCGCCCGGGCAGCCACGCAGCGGGGCAGCAGGCCAGACCCCTACGCCGCCCGGCCACGGTGGCTCGGATCGCACCAGCCGAGGGAGGAGATGGGGCGGCGCGCCGCCCTCGCCCCCACATCGCCGGGGGCTTTTCTCTCTCGCTTCTCTGTCGGCGTTCCGGCCGGCTCTCACGGCGCCCAGCCCGACCACATGACCGGCCGCCACCGCTAAAATGAACACTCCGCCCGCTCTGGCGGAGTCCCGACTTAGGGCCGAGGAAGGGGAACCATGCTTTCAACGAGGCCGCGGCGGGGAAGGGGTGCCGCCAACCCGGCCGGCAAAAACTCCGCAGGGCGACTCCCGTCACGAGCCCCCACCTTAGGCGAGCGAGGCGAGGCGGATGCCCACCGGCACGCCCCAGCGAACCCTTCCCAGGCGGACGCTCTCTCTGGGCAAGACGGGTCGGGAGGCGGGGAGCGAGGCCGGCGAGCCGTGCTCGGGGGAAGCTCTCGGGGGAAGGGGCGGGGAACCTACCACTCGGCAGGCTCAAGCGCAACCCGGCCGGCGTCCAGCCCGACTGCCGGTAAAAGCGCACGGACCCGGCAGCCGAAGAGCGCCCGCACCCGCCAGAGCGGGCGGCCCGGCTTAAGGCGAGGCGGGAAAAAGAACGGCGCCCGCCCTTCGCCCGCCACCGTCGCCCGGGAGGAAGCGGCGGGCACCCGGCTCCCCCTTCTCGCGAAACCGGCAGCAGCCGGGCGGGGCCGGGACAGCGCTCGCGGCTTGGATCTCGCTTCTCTCGGGTCTCCCCGCCTCACCTGGCCTGGGCGGGGAGCACAGCTTCGCATCGCTTCGCTTTTAGCGAAGCCGGCAGCAGCGGGGCGGGCCGGGACAGCGCTTCAGCGGCTTGGATCTCGCTTCTCTCGGGTCTCCCCGCCTCACCTGGCCTGGGCGGGGAGCACAGCTTCGCATCGCCTGCTTTTAAGCGAAACCGGCAGCAGCCGGGCGGGCCGGAACCGCAGCTCGCGGCCGGCTCTCGCTTCTCTCGGGTCTCCCCGCCTCACCTGGCCTGGGCGGGGAGCACAGCTTCGCATCGCTTCGCTTTTAAGCGAAACCGGCAGCAGCGGGGCGGGGCCGGAACCGCGCTCGCGGCAAGCTCTCGCTTCTCTCGGGTCTCCCGCCTCACCTGGCCTGGGCGGGGAGCACAGCTTCGCATCGCCGGCACCCCAGCGAAGCCGGCAGCAGCGGGCGGGCCGGAACCGCAGCTTCAGCGGCCGGCTCTCGCTTCTCTCGGGTCTCCCGCCTCACCTGGCCTGGGCGGGGAGCACAGCTTCGCATCGCCCGCTTTTAGCGAAGCCGGCAGCAGCCGGGCGGGGCCGGGACAAGCTCGCGGCCGGCTCTCGCTTCTCTCGGGTCTCCCCGCCTCACCTGGCCTGGGCGGGGAGCACAGCTTCGCATCGCCGGCACCCCGGCGAAGCCGGCAGCAGCCGGGCGGGCCGGGACCGCCTTTCAGCGGCCGACTCTCGCTTCTCTCGGGTCTCCCGCCTCACCTGGCCTGGGCGGGAGCACAGCTTCGCATCGCCCGCTTTTCAGCGAAACCGGCAGCAGCGGGGCGGGCCGGGACGCAGCTCGCGGCCGGCTCTCGCTTCTCTCGGGTCTCCCGCCTCACCTGGCCTGGGCGGGGAGCACAGCTTCGCATCGCCCGGCACCCCAGCGAAGCCGGCAGCAGCGGGCGGGCCGGGACAGCGCTCGCGGCCGGCTCTCGCTTCTCTCGGGTCTCCCGCCTCACCTGGCCTGGGCGGGGAGCACAGCTTCGCATCGCCCGCTTTTAGCGAAGCCGGCAGCAGCCGGGCCGGGGCCGGAACCGCAGCTTCAGCGGCCGACTCGCTTCTCGGGTCTCCCCGCCTCGCCTGGCCGGGCCGGGGAGCAGCTTCGCCTCGCTTCCACCTGTCCTAGTACACTGGGTGGTGCGGGAATGCCGGACAAAAGCCCGGGAGAGTCCTTGCCGTGCATTGGCTGATGCGGTTCCTGAGCGGCCACGACCGCCCCAGCGGCCGCCCTTTCGCCCTCGGACACAGGCACGCACAGCCTGCGGGGAGGCGGCCCGTAACCTCGTCTCCCATAATACGGACAAAGCGGGGCCCAGGCGGCCGACGAGCACAAGAAGAGCAAGCCTAGGTGACCGAGGGTGGCGCCCAGCGGAGCCGCGCCGCCTCCTACGATGAGGCAGCCGGAGGCAGCCGAAAACAACGACCCATAGCGCACTTCCGAGGACACCAGGTCTACCCAGCCAGCGGGGTAGACCTGGTATCACCGGCTGTCCAGCAAGGGGTAGACCTGGTGTCCGCCGGCATTCCCGCGTTAAGGGGTAGACCTGGTGTCCGCCTGCATTCCCGCTTAAGGGGTAGACCTGGTGTCCGCCTGCATTCCGGCGTTAAGGGGTAGACCTGGTGTCCGCCCGGCATTCCGGCAAGGGGTAGACCTGGTGTCCGCCCGGCATTCCCGCTTAAGGGGTAGACCTGGTGTCCGCCTGCATTCCCGCTTAAGGGGTAGACCTGGTGTCCGCCTGCATTCCAGCGATTAAGGGGTAGACCTGGTGTCCGCCTGCATTCCCGCTTAAGGGGTAGACCTGGTGTCCGCCTGCATTCGCGTTAAGGGGTAGACCTGGTGTCCGCCTGCATTCCGGCAAGGGGTAGACCTGGTGTCCGCCTGCATTCGCTGATTAAGGGGTAGACCTGGTGTCCGCCTGCATTCCGGCAAGGGGTAGACCTGGTGTCCGCCCGGCATTCGCGTTAAGGGGTAGACCTGGTGTCGCCCTGCATTCCCGCTTAAGGGGTAGACCTGGTGTCCGCCGGCATTCCCGCTTAAGGGGTAGACCTGGTGTCGCCTGCATTCCCGGCAAGGGGTAGACCTGGTGTCGCCGGCATTCCCGCTTAAGGGGTAGACCTGGTGTCCGCCTGCATTCGCGTTAAGGGGTAGACCTGGTGTCCGCCTGCATTCCACGGCAAGGGGTAGACCTGGTGTCCGCCTGCATTCGCGTTAAGGGGTAGACCTGGTGTCCGCCCGGCATTCCGGCAAGGGGTAGACCTGGTGTCCGCCCGGCATTCAGCGATTAAGGGGTAGACCTGGTGTCCGCCTGCATTCCGGCAAGGGGTAGACCTGGTGTCCGCCTGCATTCGGCGATTAAGGGGTAGACCTGGTGTCCGCCTGCATTCCGCTTAAGGGGTAGACCTGGTGTCCGCCCGGCATTCGCTGATTAAGGGGTAGACCTGGTGTCGCCTGCATTCCCGCTTAAGGGGTAGACCTGGTGTCGCCGGCATTCGCGATTAAGGGGTAGACCTGGTGTCGCCCTGCATTCCCGCTTAAGGGGTAGACCTGGTGTCCGCCCGGCATTCCGGCTTAAGGGGTAGACCTGGTGTCCGCCTGCATTCGCGTTAAGGGGTAGACCTGGTGTCCGCCCGGCATTCCGGCAAGGGGTAGACCTGGTGTCGCCCGGCATTCCCGCTTAAGGGGTAGACCTGGTGTCGCCGGCATTCCGGCAAGGGGTAGACCTGGTGTCGCCGGCATTCGCGTTTAAGGGGTAGACCTGGTGTCGCCTGCATTCCGGCAAGGGGTAGACCTGGTGTCCGCCCGGCATTCGCGTTAAGGGGTAGACCTGGTGTCATGCCATTCCCGCTTAAGGGGTAGACCTGGTGTCGCCTGCATTCCCGCTTAAGGGGTAGACCTGGTGTCCGCCCGGCATTCCGGCAAAGGGGTAGACCTGGTGTCCGCCTGCATTCCCGCTTAAGGGGTAGACCTGGTGTCGCCGGCATTCCCGGCAAGGGGTAGACCTGGTGTCCGCCCGGCATTCCGCTTAAGGGGTAGACCTGGTGTCCGCCATGCATTCGCGTTAAGGGGTAGACCTGGTGTCCGCCTGGCATTCCGGCAAGGGGTAGACCTGGTGTCGCCGGCATTCCGCTTAAGGGGTAGACCTGGTGTCCGCCTGCATTCCGGCGATTAAGGGGTAGACCTGGTGTCCGCCGGCATTCCGGCAAGGGGTAGACCTGGTGTCCGCCGGCATTCGCGTTAAGGGGTAGACCTGGTGTCGCCTGCATTCCCGCTTAAGGGGTAGACCTGGTGTCGCCCGGCATTCCCGCGTTAAAGGGGTAGACCTGGTGTCATGCCATTCAGCAAGGGGTAGACCTGGTGTCCGCCCGGCATTCAGCGATTAAGGGGTAGACCTGGTGTCGCCTGCATTCCGCTTAAGGGGTAGACCTGGTGTCCGCCGGCATTCCGGCAAGGGGTAGACCTGGTGTCGCCCTGCATTCCCGCTTAAGGGGTAGACCTGGTGTCGCCCGGCATTCCCGCTTAAAGGGGTAGACCTGGTGTCGCCCGGCATTCCAGCTTAAGGGGTAGACCTGGTGTCCGCCTGCATTCGCGTTAAAGGGGTAGACCTGGTGTCGCCTGGCATTCCCGCTTAAGGGGTAGACCTGGTGTCCGCCGGCATTCCCGCTTAAGGGGTAGACCTGGTGTCCGCCCTGCATTCGCGTTAAGGGGTAGACCTGGTGTCCGCCGGCATTCCGGCAAGGGGTAGACCTGGTGTCCGCCCGGCATTCGCGTTAAGGGGTAGACCTGGTGTCCGCCCGGCATTCCCGCTTAAGGGGTAGACCTGGTGTCCGCCGGCATTCCCGCTTAAGGGGTAGACCTGGTGTCGCCTGCATTCCGGCAAGGGGTAGACCTGGTGTCCGCCGGCATTCCCGATTAAGGGGTAGACCTGGTGTCGCCTGCATTCCGCTTAAGGGGTAGACCTGGTGTCCGCCGGCATTCGCGTTAAGGGGTAGACCTGGTGTCGCCTGCATTCCCGCTTAAAGGGGTAGACCTGGTGTCCGCCGGCATTCGCGTTAAGGGGTAGACCTGGTGTCCGCCTGCATTCCCGCTTAAGGGGTAGACCTGGTGTCGCCTGCATTCCCGCTTAAGGGGTAGACCTGGTGTCGCCTGCATTCCCGCTTAAAGGGGTAGACCTGGTGTCCGCCGGCATTCCGGCAAGGGGTAGACCTGGTGTCCGCCTGCATTCGCGTTAAGGGGTAGACCTGGTGTCCGCCCGGCATTCCCGCTTAAGGGGTAGACCTGGTGTCCGCCGGCATTCCCGCTTAAGGGGTAGACCTGGTGTCGCCGGCATTCCGCTTAAGGGGTAGACCTGGTGTCGCCTGCATTCCCGCTTAAGGGGGTAGACCTGGTGTCCGCCCGGCATTCGCGTTAAGGGGTAGACCTGGTGTCCGCCCGGCATTCCAGCTTAAGGGGTAGACCTGGTGTCGCCCTGCATTCGCGATTAAGGGGTAGACCTGGTGTCGCCTGCATTCCCGGCTTAAGGGGTAGACCTGGTGTCCGCCGGCATTCGCGATTAAGGGGTAGACCTGGTGTCGCCTGCATTCCGGCAAGGGGTAGACCTGGTGTCCGCCTGCATTCGCGTTAAGGGGTAGACCTGGTGTCGCCTGCATTCCCGCTTAAGGGGTAGACCTGGTGTCGCCGGCATTCGCGTTAAGGGGTAGACCTGGTGTCCGCCGGCATTCCCGCTTAAGGGGTAGACCTGGTGTCGCCCGGCATTCCGGCAAGGGGTAGACCTGGTGTCATGCCATTCCGGCGATTAAGGGGTAGACCTGGTGTCGCCGGCATTCCGGCAAGGGGTAGACCTGGTGTCGCCGGCATTCGCGTTAAGGGGTAGACCTGGTGTCGCCTGCATTCCGGCAAGGGGTAGACCTGGTGTCGCCCGGCATTCCCGCTTAAGGGGTAGACCTGGTGTCGCCGGCATTCCCGCTTAAGGGGTAGACCTGGTGTCGCCGGCATTCCCGCTTAAGGGGTAGACCTGGTGTCCGCCTGCATTCCCGCTTAAGGGGTAGACCTGGTGTCCGCCCGGCATTCCCGCTTAAGGGGTAGACCTGGTGTCGCCGGCATTCCCGCTTAAGGGGGTAGACCTGGTGTCCGCCTGCATTCGCGTTAAGGGGTAGACCTGGTGTCGCCTGCATTCCCGCTTAAGGGGTAGACCTGGTGTCCGCCCGGCATTCGCGTTAAGGGGTAGACCTGGTGTCGCCTGCATTCCGGCAAGGGTAGACCTGGTGTCGCCGGCATTCGCGTTAAGGGGTAGACCTGGTGTCCGCCCGGCATTCCGCTTAAGGGGTAGACCTGGTGTCGCCGGCATTCCCGCGTTAAGGGGTAGACCTGGTGTCCGCCGGCATTCCGGCAAGAGGGTAGACCTGGTGTCATACCGGCATTCCGGCAAGGGGTAGACCTGGTGTCCGCCCGGCATTCCGGCAAGGGGTAGACCTGGTGTCCGCCGGCATTCCGCTTAAGGGGTAGACCTGGTGTCATACCGGCATTCGCGTTAAGGGGTAGACCTGGTGTCGCCTGCATTCCCGCTTAAGGGGTAGACCTGGTGTCCGCCGGCATTCCCGCTTAAGGGGTAGACCTGGTGTCGCCCATTTCCGCTTAAGGGGTAGACCTGGTGTCATGCATTCCAGCAAGGGGTAGACCTGGTGTCCGCCCGGCATTCGCGTTAAGGGGTAGACCTGGTGTCCGCCTGCATTCCAGCGATTAAGGGGTAGACCTGGTGTCCGCCGGCATTCCGGCTTAAGGGGTAGACCTGGTGTCGCCTGCATTCCGGCAAGGGGTAGACCTGGTGTCCGCCGGCATTCGCGTTAAGGGGTAGACCTGGTGTCGCCTGCATTCCGGCAAGGGGTAGACCTGGTGTCGCCCGGCATTCGGCAAGGGGTAGACCTGGTGTCATGCATTCCAGCAAGGGGTAGACCTGGTGTCATGGCATTCCGGCAAGGGGTAGACCTGGTGTCCGCCCGGCATTCCGCTTAAGGGGTAGACCTGGTGTCATGCATTCCCGCTTAAGGGGTAGACCTGGTGTCCGCCGGCATTCCCGCTTAAGGGGTAGACCTGGTGTCGCCGGCATTCGCGATTAAGGGGTAGACCTGGTGTCGCCTGCATTCCCGCTTAAGGGGTAGACCTGGTGTCCGCCGGCATTCCCGCTTAAGGGGTAGACCTGGTGTCCGCCTGCATTCCCGCTTAAGGGGTAGACCTGGTGTCCGCCGGCATTCCCGCTTAAGGGGTAGACCTGGTGTCGCCTGCATTCCAGCTTAAGGGGTAGACCTGGTGTCGCCCTGCATTCGCGATTAAGGGGTAGACCTGGTGTCCGCCTGCATTCCCGCTTAAAGGGGTAGACCTGGTGTCGCCCGGCATTCCCGCTTAAGGGGTAGACCTGGTGTCCGCCGGCATTCGCGTTAAGGGGTAGACCTGGTGTCGCCGGCATTCCGTTAAGGGGTAGACCTGGTGTCCGCCGGCATTCCCGCTTAAGGGGTAGACCTGGTGTCGCCCGGCATTCCCGCTTAAGGGGTAGACCTGGTGTCGCCGGCATTCCGGCAAGGGGTAGACCTGGTGTCGCGGCATTCCCGCTTAAGGGGTAGACCTGGTGTCGCCTGCATTCCGGCAAGGGGTAGACCTGGTGTCCGCCGGCATTCCCGCTTAAGGGGTAGACCTGGTGTCCGCCCGGCATTCGCGATTAAGGGGTAGACCTGGTGTCCGCCTGCATTCCGGCAAGGGGTAGACCTGGTGTCCGCCCGGCATTCGCGTTAAGGGGTAGACCTGGTGTCGCCTGCATTCCAGCAAGGGGTAGACCTGGTGTCCGCCGGCATTCGCGTTAAGGGGTAGACCTGGTGTCGCCGGCATTCCCGGCAAGGGGTAGACCTGGTGTCCGCCGGCATTCCCGCTTAAGGGGTAGACCTGGTGTCCGCCCGGCATTCGCGTTAAGGGGTAGACCTGGTGTCCGCCTGCATTCCCGCTTAAGGGGTAGACCTGGTGTCGCCGGCATTCCCGCTTAAGGGGTAGACCTGGTGTCGCCTGCATTCGCGTTAAGGGGTAGACCTGGTGTCCGCCGGCATTCCCGCTTAAGGGGTAGACCTGGTGTCCGCCGGCATTCGCGTTAAGGGGTAGACCTGGTGTCGCCGGCATTCCCGCTTAAGGGGTAGACCTGGTGTCCGCCCGGCATTCCCGCTTAAGGGGTAGACCTGGTGTCCGCCGGCATTCGCGTTAAGGGGTAGACCTGGTGTCGCCTGCATTCCCGGCAAGGGGTAGACCTGGTGTCCGCCGGCATTCGCGTTAAGGGGTAGACCTGGTGTCGCCTGCATTCCGGCAAGGGGTAGACCTGGTGTCCGCCGGCATTCCGGCAAGGGGTAGACCTGGTGTCCGCCCGGCATTCCGGCAAGGGGTAGACCTGGTGTCCGCCGGCATTCCCGCTTAAGGGGTAGACCTGGTGTCCGCCGGCATTCGCGTTAAGGGGTAGACCTGGTGTCGCCTGCATTCCGGCAAGGGGTAGACCTGGTGTCCGCCGGCATTCGCGATTAAGGGGTAGACCTGGTGTCCGCCTGCATTCCGGCAAAGGGGTAGACCTGGTGTCATACCATTCGCGTTAAGGGGTAGACCTGGTGTCGCCCGGCATTCCCGCTTAAGGGGTAGACCTGGTGTCCGCCTGCATTCCCGCTTAAGGGGTAGACCTGGTGTCCGCCGGCATTCGCGTTAAGGGGTAGACCTGGTGTCCGCCTGCATTCCACGGCAAGGGGTAGACCTGGTGTCCGCCCGGCATTCGCGTTAAGGGGTAGACCTGGTGTCGCCTGCATTCCAGCTTAAGGGGTAGACCTGGTGTCCGCCCGGCATTCGCGTTAAGGGGTAGACCTGGTGTCGCCTGCATTCCCGGCAAGGGGGTAGACCTGGTGTCCGCCTGCATTCGCGTTAAGGGGTAGACCTGGTGTCGCCGGCATTCCCGCTTAAGGGGTAGACCTGGTGTCCGCCCTGCATTCGCGTTAAGGGGTAGACCTGGTGTCGCCTGCATTCCGCTTAAGGGGTAGACCTGGTGTCGCCCGGCATTCCGGCAAGGGGTAGACCTGGTGTCGCCTGCATTCCGGCAAGGGGTAGACCTGGTGTCGCCCGGCATTCGCTTAAGGGGTAGACCTGGTGTCGCCGGCATTCCCGCTTAAGGGGTAGACCTGGTGTCCGCCCGGCATTCCGGCAAGGGGTAGACCTGGTGTCCGCCGGCATTCGCGATTAAGGGGTAGACCTGGTGTCGCCTGCATTCGCGTTAAGGGGTAGACCTGGTGTCCGCCCGGCATTCGCGTTAAGGGGTAGACCTGGTGTCGCCCGGCATTCCCGCTTAAGGGGGTAGACCTGGTGTCCGCCCGGCATTCGCGTTAAGGGGTAGACCTGGTGTCCGCCTGCATTCCCGCTTAAGGGGTAGACCTGGTGTCCGCCCGGCATTCGCGATTAAGGGGTAGACCTGGTGTCGCCGGCATTCCGCTTAAGGGGTAGACCTGGTGTCCGCCCGGCATTCGCGTTAAGGGGTAGACCTGGTGTCCGCCCGGCATTCGCGTTAAGGGGTAGACCTGGTGTCGCCGGCATTCCCGCTTAAGGGGTAGACCTGGTGTCCGCCCGGCATTCAGCGTCAGGGGTAGACAGGTCTACCCAGCGGCATTAGCGAAAGGGGCGAGACCCGGCTGCCGGCACCAGGTCTACCCAGCGGTATGAGCTAAGACCGGCTAGCGGCAACAGGTCTACCCAGCGGTAGCGAAAGGCGAACCGGCTGGCGGCAACAGGTCTACCCCGAGGCGAGCGGCTGCGACCAGGTCTACCCAGCGAGCGACGAGACCGACTGGCGGCAACAGGTCTACCCGGCGGTAGCGAAAGGCGAGACCGACTAGCGACAACAGGTCTACCCAGCGGCGAGCGCGAAAGGCGAGACCGGCTAGCGGCAACAGGTCTACCCAGCGGTGACCGGTAGCGGCAAAGGTCTACCCAGCGAAACGGCTGAGCCGGCTAGCGGCAACAGGTCTACCCAGCGGTAGCGAAAGGCGAACCGGCTAGCGACAACAGGTCTACCCCTCGGTAGCGAAAGGCGAACCGGCTAGCGGCAACAGGTCTACCCAGCGGTAGCGAAAGGCGAACCGGCTAGCGGCAACAGGTCTACCCGGTAGCGAAAGGCGAGACCGGCTAGCGGCAACAGGTCTACCC
>JAPFBE010000241.1:0-5000 GCA_034336665.1 Luscinia megarhynchos | reverse complement strand
GTCTTCGCCCCTAGACCCGGGTCGGACGACCGATTTACGCGTCAAGGACACTACGGACCTCCACCAGAGTTTCCTCTGGCCTAGCCCTGCCAGGCATAGTTCACCATCTTTCGGGTCCTAGCGCGTGCGCTCACGCTCCACCTCCCGGCCCCCCAGCGGGGACGAGGGGCGGCGAGGCGAGGCGGGCGGTGAGTGCGCCAGGCGGCAGCGCCCGGGATCCCACCTCGGCGGGGGCGCCCGGCCCTCACCTTCATTGCGCCCGCGGGCTTTCCGCCACGGGCCCCTGACTTCAGCGCCGCGTGTTAGACTCCTTGGTCCGTGTTTCAAAGGCGGGGTGGGGTGGGTAGCCCGACATCGCCCCGCGGACCCGGGAGCCCCTCGCGGCGCGGCCGAATCGGCCCGGCCCGGCGGCGCCCGCAGCGGTCGAGCGCACTGAGGACAGTCCGCCCCGGTTGACAGCGGCGCCCGGGGGGCGGCGAGCCAGCCCCGCACCCCAGCGCCCGAGCGCCCAGCGCTCGCGGGGCGCCTACCGCCCCCGAGAGGAGAGGGTCAGCGCGGCGTCCCCGTCCGCAGCGCCGCCCACGGGGGAGGAGGCGGCGGTCCTCTCCCTCGGCCCGGGATTGGCGAGACCTGCTGCCGGGGGCTCTAACACCCGACGCCGCTTCATCTTCGCTTGCAGCGGCGGCGCCCGAGCCACCTGCCCGCCCGGAGACTACCCCAGCCGACCCGGGGCGGTCGCGGCGCACCGCCCAGCGGAGAAATCGCGCCCGGCCAGGGCCGACTGCCGGCAGGCGGCGGTCCCAGCGCAGCCCGCCCCCGGCCCGCCCCCAGCGGTGGCACCGAGGGACGGAGGGGAGGCGGGGCGAGGATCCGCCACGACCAGCGCCCGGCCGACCGCGACTCGCCGGGTTGAATCCTCCGGGGCGGACTGCGCGGGCCCCACCCGTTTACCTCTTAGCGGTTTCACGCCCTCTTGAACTCTCTCTTCAAAGTTCTTTTCAACTTTCCCTTACGGTACTTGTTGGCTGTCGGTCTCGTGCGGTATTTAGCCTTAGATGGAGTTTACCACCCGCTTTGGGCTGCATTCCCAAAGCAACCCGACTCCGAAGCCCCGGGCCCCGGCAGCTAGGGGCGCTACCGACCTCACACCGTCCGCGGGCTGCGGCCCTCGATCCTAAGGACTTGGGTCCCCGAGGCGCCGCCCGGGGATGGGGGGCTTCTATGCGCCACATGTCCAGCGCCCACGAGAGGCGGGGATTCGGCTGGGCTTTCCCTCTTAGCTCGCCGTTACTGAGGGAATCCTCGTTAGTTTCTTTTCCTCCGCTGACTAATATGCTTAAATTCAGCGGGGTCGCCCGCGTCTGATCTGAGGTCGCCAAGCCCAGGGCGCTGCGGCTGCCGCCCAGCGCCGCCGCCCGCCCGCCCAGCGGGCGGCCGGCGACGGCGGACGGGCCTTGCAGCTTTCGTGCAGCGCCAGCGTCCCTTCCTCCCCTCTCCCTTTCCAATGCCCCCTCCTCCTCCTTCAGCGAAACCCACGAGCCCAGCGCCACCAGAGGAGGGAGACAGCGGAGGCCCGGGCGCTAGCGGGACGTAGCGGAGGGGCGGAGAGACAGCGGACACGGAGACTCCCAGCCGGAGGCGAGAGCAGAAACAGGCATCGCGGCAGAGCGGCCCTGACCGGGGAACCGACCGGGGCGGCGGCGGCGGGGAGGAGGAGGGAGGCGCTTCGGGACAACGAGAGGCGGGGTTGCGCCCCGTCCCGGCTTCAGCGCCCGGCAGCGTAGCGGCAGCGGCGACGCAGTACCGCCCAGCGGTACCCACCCGCGAACAGCCGCCCGGCGAGGTGGAGCCAGGCGAGGCCAGCGCCTACGCCTCCCCTCGCCCTCTCTCGCCCTCTCGCTTCGCTTTCGCACCGCCCGCGGCGTCTCCGACGCCGTCTCTCTCTCTCTCTCTCTCTCGCTCTTACCCGGCCGCCCGCCGCGCCCGCCGCGGCGGCCCTTCAACGACAGGGCGAGCTCCGCCCCAGCGGCTCGTTCGGGGCCGAGAGCTGCAGGCGCTCCCGAGTCTGCCTTTAGGGGGCGAAGGCCCGCTGGCGGCGGCGGGGCGGCGGCCGTCGCCTCTCGCCCAGCGGCAGCCGGACCTCGCGAGGCCACCAGCCAGCGCCGCCCGGGGAGGGGCCCCCAGGGACGGCGATTGATCGTCAGCGGCGCTCAGACGAAGCGTAGCCAGGGAGAAACCGGGGGCGCAAGTCGTTCAGTGTCGATGATCAATGTGTCCTGCAATTCACATTAATTCGCAGCTAGCTGCGTTCTTCATCGACGCTTACGAGCGAGTGATCCACCGCTAAGAGTTGTCTGGCTTTCGGCACCCGACTCCTTGAGCGGAGGGCGGGACCGCCAGCGCCCAGCGGCCCCCTGGCTTTCGACCGTCACGAGCACACAGGCGTCAATTCCAAGCGGGAGGAGAGACGGGAGGGAAAAAACCCACCTATACGCTCCCAAGGCCGGCCCCAGCGGCCGGGGGCCAGCGCCCCGACCGCCTCCCCCAGCGCCAGGGGAGCGCCGCCGGCAAGGCCCTTAGCTCGCGGAGGCCCAGGCGCCCAGGCTCGGCCCGGCCTCTGCCTGGAGGCGCTGGCGCCAGCGACCTAGCGGACGGACCGCACCGCACCGCCCGCCAGCGGGGCGGCTGACCCGCCCGACTACGCTCCACGGGACCCGAAGCCGCCCTTCGCGGCCGGGCAGCGGCAACGCCGCCGCCGGCCCCGCTCACGCTTCAGCGCCTTCGCCTCGGCCGATCGGGGGACTGCAGCGCCGCCAGGCGCCCAGCGCGCCAGCGGCCATGCCTGCTTCCCAAGCGGCCTTACAGGGCGCCAGCGGGAGCGCCGACGGCGGCCGCCACTCCTTCCGCCCGGCGCAACCCCTCCCTGCGCGGGACCGGCTCTCCCCGCCCGCCCGGGCGGAGCCAGCGGCAGCGCTCCGCCCGCCCGGCGCGGGCGGGGCGCCACCGGCGACCCGAGCGGCGTCGCGAGTGCGGAGGCCTGCCGCTTCAGCGAGACCCACCGCCCGCCCGCCCGCCCGCCCGCCCGCCGGGGAAGCACCTTAGCGCCGGCAGCGCCAAGCGGCAGGCGTCTGGCGCTCAGCGGGGGAGCAACGCCCGCTCCCCCGCTTCCGCTTCGGGGACGGTAGCGGCAGACCCGCGGCGCCCGCCCGCCGCTAACCCGCTGCAGCCCGCGGCGAGAAAGGCGGCGAAGCGGCAGGCGGGGGCCGGGCGAGACGGCGCGGCGAGCGCCTTCTCCCCAGAGGACACTAACCAGCGGCAGCGCCCACACCAGCACGCGAGGTCGCCGCGCTTCGCCGGGCCTCCGCCCGGCGGAGGGGAACCCGCCCGGCGCTTCGCCCGGCTGCGGCACGGCACGCGCGCGGCACTGCACGGCACGGGAGAGGGCGCTTCGGGGACAGGAGGGATGGCGGCGGCACGGCCGCCGCCCGACGCCCGCCGGGGCACAAGGCCCGTCGAGGCAAAGAGCGGCAGCGGCCGCAGCCTCGGCGCCGAGCAGCGCCAAGCGCGGCGGCGAAGCCGCGGCGTGGCGGGCCCGGCCGCCACCCAGCGGCCGGCGTAGAGGCTGAGGCACCGCCAGCGGCGGAGCCAGGCCCGTGTCGAAGGCGGCCGGGTCAGCAGCGGCGGACCCGGTTCGGTTAAGCTTGCAGCGGTCTCTCCGCCCGGGGCAGACGCGCAGAGGGGGGCAGAGCGCCCCTCCCGGCAAAGGACGCAGCTGCCCCCGCCAGCGGGGACGCCGACCCGACAGCGAGAGGAGAGGGCGGCGGCGAGCGCGCGGGCGCCACAGCGGGGGATCGGCGGGGCCGGGCTGCTCCCTACCCCTCGCGGATGGCGCCCAGCGCCGCCGCCGCCAGCACCGCCCGCTGCGGCCGCCCGCCGCCGCCAGCGTGGCGTCTCGAAACGCCAGTCTTTAAACCTCCGCCCGGCCCGGCCCCTCTCCCTCCCTACCGGCCCCCAGCGGCGTGTGGCGGCGCCCGAGGGAAAAACCAGCGGGCATGGGGCGAAGACGCCCGGTAGCGGGCGCTAGGTACCCTGACCCTGGGGGCGAGGGAAACGACCTGCATGGCCCCGCCAGGGTGCCTCCCCGCTGCCACCTTCGGGGGCGTCCGCTGGGGCGAGCGCCCAGCGTCGCTGCCACCGCGCGCGGCCGTCGTCTCGGGGCCAGGGTTTCCCTCAGTAGCCCGGCGCTGCGCCCGAGAGGACCGCGGCGGCTTCGGGCACGCCCAGCCGGCAGCTCGGCCGGGGGCCAGCGGCCCGACGCCCGAAACCTACGCTCACGCCCGCCCGAGTCGCGAGAGGCGTGGCGCCGGCGACTGGCGTTCGGCGGCGCCGACGCCCGCGGTGGCGAGCTCGGAGGCGGCCCGGCCCGTCCCCGCCTCCGGCGAGGGACGGACCGACAGCGGACCCGGCGGCGGGGAAGAAGCGGCCTCGGCGCCGGCCAGCCAACCCGCCGCGCTTCCTGCGGCGCCCGGTCGCGGCAGCGGTCTAGCGAGGTCGGCCCGCCAGCAGCGCACGGTGGAGCGAGCGCCGCTGCTTGTGGCGGCCTTCGCCGCGCCGAGCGCTTCCCCCCGCGGGAGGCGGCCTGCGCCCGCGCGCCTTCCGCTCTCTCTCTCTCTCTCTCGCTTTCTCTCTCTCTGGGGCTGCTGCTGCGCGTCGGGAAGGCGTCGCGGCCCCTCCCTCCCTCCGCGAGAGGGAGCCGCCAGGGCGTCTGAGCGGAAAAGCGGGGCGGCGGCAGGCGCCGGCCCCCCACCGGTAATGATCCTTCCGCAGGTTCACCCTCACGGAAACCTTATTCCGACTTTACTTCCTCTAGATAGTCAAGTTCGACCGTCTTCGGCAGCTCCGGCAGGGAGCCGTGGCCGACCCGCCCGGGGGCGATCCGAGGGACCTCACTAAACCATCAATCCGGTAGTAGCGGCGGGCGGTGTGTACAAAGGGCAGGG
>JAPFBE010000240.1:0-79864 GCA_034336665.1 Luscinia megarhynchos | reverse complement strand
GGATATGGTTGGTATTCCTCGAAAGGGATTCCACCCTCTATTGGGACACTCGTATAGACCATATTCATCATGGTACAAACAACTACTCTCCTTCTTTTCATTTGCCCAATATGTTTCTGTTTCTTTGGGTATCCACCCTTTTTTTCCTCTTTTATAAACATAGTTTGTTTGCATGGCATGGCCCCTACAAAGGTTTTGTATTTTCTTCCTTTCCTCTGTATGCATACTTCTCCAATAGCTTTTGTTTTTAATTTCCATTTTTCGGCCCTACGCCCACCTTCCTGCGGAAGGTTTGTGTTCATTTGTAACCATCTTAAGATCTCTAAGGGGGTTAGGCTCATGCCTTCCCAGGGCCATACGTCTGCCATTTGGGTACTGCCACAGACGAAGCAATTTGTTACATTTAATTCATGACTTATCTTTTCCATTAATTCTATGAACAGATTTTCACTATGAGCCTCGTTTAATTCAATATCTCTTGGAGATATGAACTTTTCTTTAATTAGATCTCCAGCCCCTGGGATATTATTTAGATTTTCAACGCAGAACCACTCCCTGATAGGACATTCTCCTGTCAGGCGCTGCCCAAAAGGGGCAATGTTTTTGGCCAGCCAATATTTTTGTCCACTTTCTTCACATACAGCCAATTGTGCCTTATTAAAACAAGAAGGGTGTATTTGAGTATGGACCTGAAAGAGAGCTCGCAAGTCTTCCCCTTCATAGACCGGACTATAGCACCGTGGGCATCCTCCTTCTGCCAGGCTCGCGGCAATTAGGACTACCAGTAACTTGACCAAGAGTCGGTATGGATCTTTTTCTTGATACCACCGGGCTTGCCTCTTGGTAACCGGTCCTGTTTTTGGAGGGTTTGCACTTTCCTCTCTTCCTACTTCCCCTTCTCTTTTATCTAATAATTTAGTTGAGCCTTACTGGGAAAATGTTCCATGAGGGGATGAATTAATTTTGGGTTTGCATTATGAATGGTACTATGGGAGGAGTATTGCTTTTTCGGCACCATTTTTTTCACAGGTTGCTTTAACACCACAACTTACTCGTTCTATAGAGCTATACAACTGTAACTTTATAGCTTAGTGATATAACTGTAACTTTTAACTTATAGCTTAGTGATTTAACTGTAACTTTTAACTTATACTATAAAAGTACTACAAGCGGCAACTAGTAACAATATCAGCAACTGAACTTGCAACTTTGACCAGCTTTTCAGGCTTTTCAGTTTTCAGTCCTTTTTTTGGTTCTTTTTCTTAATGTCACTTTCAGGGTCTTAGGGTCACGTCTAGAAGTCCACTGGTGGGGGAGTAGTTGCAGAGTTAGAAGGGGGTGCACGGTGGGGGTAGGGGTCCTTTTATTCGAGATATGTGTGTCCACCCTTTTTTCCTGGGTTTTGATGGCCGGCGTGGGAGGTTAGGAGAACTTGATCACGGTCCTTCAAACTTGGGAGACAGAGGTGTGTTGGCCCAGGTTTTTACTAGTACCCAATCCCCAGGTTTTATGTCATGAATGTTAGCATCTAAGGGAGAGGCTTGAGGGAGATACCCTTTCTTTCTTAACTCTTCTAAAGTATTGCCAATTGTTTCCAGATATTTTTTGAGCAGCTGCCTCTCCTTCTAAATATCCTCCGGAACTAAAGGGGGATAAGAGGAAGGGGAGTCCAAACAACATTTAGAGTAGGGTGACGGCTCCAATGTCTGATCTAGGTTTTGTTCTAATTCTTAACAATGCCAATGGGAGACATTTTAGCCAATTTAATCCTGTTTCCTGAATTAATTTTGTCAGTATATTTTTAAGGGATTTATTCGCCCTTTCAACTCTCCCTGAGCTCTGGGGGTGCCAGGGGGTATGTAATCTCCACTTGATGCCTAAGGCCTTTATTATATCTTGCAAGACTTTAGCAGTGAAGTGGGAGCCTCGATCTGAATCGATCGTGTTTATAATTCCGTATCGAGGGATTATTTGCTCGAGTAAGATTTTAGTCACCACATCTGCTGTTTCACGCTTAGTGGGGAAGGCCTCTACCCAACGTGTTAGATGGTCTATTATTACTAAAAAGATATTTATACGGCTTGGACTGAGGGCATTTCAAGTGAAATCAATTTGTATGTTTTGAAAAGGCCGGGAGGGCCAATTCCCTTACTCCCCCCCTAATACGGGCTTTTTCATTTTGTTTTTGGTTTGTCTTTTTGGCATATGAGGCATCCATTTGTTACTGCCTTAGCCATTGCATGTATCCCTATGCAGAAATATTCCCTCAGAAAGTGATTAGCGATCGCGGGTGCTCCCCAATGAGTTAGCTCATGGATCTCTTTTAGCATTTTGTGCGCTAAAGCTCTGTTCAGGTATTTTCTTCCATCAGGTGTTAACCATTCACCCTTATCCCCTTGATGTAATCCCATTTTTTTTCATTTCTTCCCATTCCTGTTTACTATGAGCTTGCTCGAGTCCTTTTTCTGGGATGGGCGTAATGTTCCCTATTTTTAAGATTCTTGGTAGGTTCTCTTGCTGTTCTTGCTGCTAATTTTGCTGCCTGGTCTGCCGCCTGGTTTCCTCTCTGTTCTACTGTATCGCCTTTTTGGTGCCCTTTAATATGCACAATAGCTATTTCTTTTGGTTTCATCAGGAACTTTAATACCATTTTAATTAGATCTTTATGTATTAGTTCTTTTCCTTTCGAGTTAAGAAAACCTCTTTCTTCCCAAATTTTACCAAAGATGTGGGCTATTCCATATGCATATTTTGAATCGGTATAAATTGTCCCTTCTTCTTTTTCTAATAAATCTAATCCCCGTTTTAAAGCATAAACCTCACAGCATTGTGCAGACCAATGCTTAGGTAATTTTCCCTGTTCAATCACTTCTAACTGGTGTTCTCCTTTTTGTTCCACCACCGCATACCCTGACATTCGCATCCCTTCAACTACCCTCGAGGAGCCATCGATTGTACAGTATTCGACCGTATGACAGAGGCCAGTCCTCGAGATCATCTCTTACTTTGGTCTGTAGGCTAATGGTTTCTAAACACTCATGCTCCAATTCTCCTGGGGCTTCCCCCATTAGAAATTGGGCTGGATTGATGTTGGCTGTCTTTTCCCACTCTAGGTCATTATTCACTATTAATGTAGCCTCATACTTTAACATTCGAGAATCCGATAACCATTGCTGAGCTTTTTGACTGAGGATGGTTCTGAGGTCGTCGCGGTGTATGTATTTTGATTTTTTCCATGGAAAGTTAATTTTTGGGTCTCTTCTAGCAAAGTTGCCGCTAGCGGCTACTGACTGGAGACAGGTAGGCCACCCGAGGGCAACTGGATCAAGCAACTTGGAAAGGAAGCATAATGGGTTTTCGATGTCCTCCCCATTTTTGAGTGATGACACCATAGGCCATTCCTTCATTTGCATTGACAAATAGATCGAACTCCTTTCTTAGGTTGGGTAAGCTTAAAACTGGCGCAGATTTCAATTTGGATTTCAAATTTTTCTAGGTGTTGGTCATCTTCATTTGTCCATTTAATTGGTTCAGACTGAATTAATTTTTTCATACAGGAACTTTACATTTTTTGTATATTCATCTATCCAGAATTTACAGTAGCCAAATAGTCCTAATAGTTTCCGAACATCTCTTTTTGTTTTAGGGGCTGGCAGAGCCAATATGCCAGACACCCTTTCTGGGCTTAACTTTTTGCATCCTTTTTCCAATATATGTCCTAAATATGTAACTTTTGGTTCAACAAATTGTAATTTATGTTTTGAAACTTTTAGACCTTTCCTGCCTAAGAAATTTAGAAGTTCGATACTGGTTTTTTTGACTTGCTCTTGATCCTCCCCTGACACTAATAAATCGTCAACATACTGCAAGATTTGTGTATTGGTCTGCGGTTGAAATGTTTGTAGTAATTTTTCTAACTCTTGCCCAAATAGGTTTGGTGATTCTGTAAAACCTTGAGGGAGCCGGGTCCATCTTAGTTGTTGTTTCCTCCTATTCTCTGGGTCTTCCCACTCAAATGCGAACCAGTCCCGGCTCTCCTCGGCTAGTGGGCAGGCCCAAAAGGCGTCTTTCAGGTCAATTACCGAGAACCATGCATGCTCCCTAGGCACCTTGCTTAGCAATGTGTACGGATCGGTTACCACCGGGTGCCTGGCTCGAGTTCTTTTGTTGACCTCTCGGAGATCTTGGACTAATCGGTATTTGTCCTCCGTCTTCTTTATTGCCAAGATTGGCGTATTGTGGGGGGACATGCATGGTTCTAATATTCCTGCGGTTAAAAGTTGGTTTATTATTGGGGCTAATCCTGTTCTGCTTTCTACTGATATTGGATATTGTCGTACTCTTACTGGGGGGCCTTCTTTTTGCATCTCTATATGAATTGGAGGTATTTCTAGGTGTCCGTATTTTCCTTCCTCGGCCCATACCTCAGGTCTTATTTCCTCCAGATCCCGGGAGGATAAGACCATCATTCGGGCTACCATTCTGCCTTCTTTGGGGATTACTGCAATTCCCAATTCTACCTGCAGGTCCCTTCCTAGAAGATTTCCCCCCAGCCAGGGTAAGTAAATAAAATCGGCTGTTCGTTGCCTGAAATTGCCCCTGACGTTCACCTTTTCCACAATACTGGCTTTAAACGGTTTTCCACCAGCTCCTACTACTTCACAGGTTTATCGCTTAAAGACGTTCCTGGTGGGAGTTTATAAAAACTGGATCGGTCTGCTCCAGTATCAACAACGAAGGTTACTTCAATACTATGGGGACCCACTGTTAATTTTACTATGGGCTCCTCTAGGTGTTTCATGGGGTCCCCCATTTTGAAGAGCCCGTGACACCCCTAGTCGTCAGGATCTTCTCCCCTCAAGATTTTCTCTAGTGTATCCTGCTCTTTCAACATTGCTTCATCAAAGGCCATTTGTTGACAGTTCCGTTTGAGATGCCCCTCCCTCTTACAATAATAGCACTTCGGTGGTTGTTTGTTTTCCCAAGGACGGCCCCCAGCTGGCATACCTCCCTGTCTTTCCTCACTTACATCTACCCCCGATTGCTCTCTTTTTAGTGGTCTCAGTGCATCCGGTTTTATCATCCCTCTCACTCCTTCCCTGGCTACTGCTACCATCACTTTCGCTCTTGACCTATCCTTTTCCTCTTCTCTCCTTAGATAGACTTTTAAAGCTTCCTTTAATAACTCATTGAGATCTTTATTCTGCCAGTCCTCAATTTTTTCCAGCTTCTTTCTGATATCTGGCCAAGACTTTGTCACAAATTGCATTTTTAGAAACGACTGCCCGTCAGGGGTGTCGGGGTCAATGCTAGAGTATTGTTGTAGATTTTTTCGTAACCGATTTAACCAAGTTGCTGGAGTTTCGTCCTTTTCTTGGGAATTGTCAAATGCTAGTTTTGCATTACTACACCTTGGCACTGATTCTTTTATGCCTTTCACTATTAAACTTCGATAATCTTCCATACTTCTCCGGTCTCCCTCACAATTAGGTTGCCACCCAGGGTCAATCATCGGTAATTTATAGTCACCGGGTGGTCCTGTCCTATTTTCCCGTTCCCAAATCTTTATTCCGGCCGTCCTGATTAATCGTACCTCCTCTGGGGTAAATAGTATATTTAGAATAGAATTTAGCTCCCTCCACGTATATATGCTGGCCCCTAAGAATTGATCTACCTGCTTTGCTACCCCGATTGGATCCTCTACAAGGTGGCCTAATTCTTTTTTGAAACTTCTTACCTCAGAGGCTGTGAGGGGAGCTTCTACAAAACCAATTCCTCCGCTTATCCCACCCATAGGGACCTCCCGTAATGGAAAAAGTTTTGCTTTGGACCTGGTGTAATAAGGATGGTTCGGGGGAGGTGAGTCTATTTTAGTATTTCCGAGCTGTGATCCCCAATGGGTAGGAGGTGGGGGAACTACCGATGGTGCGGGAGAATAAGCTCCTGATGGTGTTGAGGGAGGTACCACCAAAGTAGCGGGCGAATGCAGTAGCGGAGCCTGTGGTATAGTAGGGTGTAAGCCCTGCGGGCCTGTAGGAGGGGGCAGAGGGGGTTCAGGCTCGTGTTCCAAAGCAGTATAGCCAGATAAGCTAGGGGAGACCTGGGAGTAAGGTTGGGAGAGACCTCCTGCTGAAGAATCAGGCGAGGTCACTTGCGAAAGGGGAGGTCGGGCTGCATCAGCAACTTGGGAAACAGGAGGAGGGATTTGAGGCGGAAGGGCAGAGGGCTGGGGCACCGGAAGAGGACTATGGGCCTGGGGTGCCAGGAGAGGACTAGAGGGAGAACATGGTGAAGAGAGGGTAGTGGCCACTACTGGATACTCCGGTGGAAGAGGAGGGGATAAATGTTCTAAGGGGTCCCATCTATGCACGCTACGTTCCTGATTTCCTCCTTCAATTTTTTTCTCCTTCATTTCTAATTTACACACTTTAACTCTTTCAGTTTTTAACCCCTTTCTCTCCCAATAAGTGGCATATTGGAGCTGTTTCGAGTTTGAGCTTCCACTGGCCCGTAGATGTTGCACTAATTGCGTGCACATCCATGGGTCACTGGTCCCCCATCTCGGCCACTTTTCCGAGAAATTTAAGGTGGGCCACACTTCCACACAATAGTGGATCATCATAATCTTATCTAATCCCTTTAGATCTTCATCTAGATCCCATCTTTGTAGCAGTTGCCCTAACGGGCTGTCTAGGGGAATAGGGTCATCTTCCCCTTGGGTCTTCTTAACTTTTCCCATGCACTGTCCCATGCTTACACCTGGAGCGTTTTAAGACTTACGCCTAAGGCTAACCCCACACCTGGAGCGTTTTAAGGCTTACGCCTAAGGCTAACCCCACACCTCGTGGATTTACAGGCTACCACGACACCTAGGTTTGTGGGTCACTCCCACACCCCGTAGATTTAGGGCCACTACGACACCCAGGAGGTTTGTGGGCCACTCCCACACCCCGTAGATTTAGGGCCACTACGACACCCAGGAGGTTTGTAGGCCACTCCCACACCCCGTAGATTTAGGGCCACTACGACACCCAGGAGATTTGTGGGCCACTCCCACACCCACGGAGGTTTTCTACCACACTGTCTAGGTACCAACGGGGCCCTCCGCTACCCAGCCTAGCCTAGAGTGTGGGGAGTGTGCTGTGCTGCGCGGGAGGGGGAGAGACTTGGTTTACCCCGGGGGTGCCTCAATCACACAGGCTTCTTTCGCTTCCCCCTGTTCCCGGCCAGCCCCCTCGCGGGGGTGTGGAACCGCGGTACTAAGGGGTCCCCACTCGCTTCGGTTAGGCCGGCTACCGGCCCCCGTCTCACTCACTCTCTCACTCGCTCACCCCCGTGCCCGCCACCGGCTTTACCTTCCTCCAAGCGTTGTCCTGGTCCCGCGCTGCTCCTTCCTCCAAGCGTTGTCCTGGTCCCGCGCTGCTCCGGGTCCGGGGTGACCAGCTGACCCAGAGGGCGTCTTCGGGGTGGCGCCTTCCCTTTCGACGTCCTCTTCTGGGCGTGGCCGTATCCCGGTCGAGCCCCCAAAAACTGTTAGAAATTAATTACGGCCGAAGCCTTTATTTAGAAGCAGCTCTTTTATTAAATGGGAGCTCGGAGGGAAGGCCGCCGCCTGCCGCTGTAAGGGGTCAGGATCCGAGGTCAGGTTCTTGGGGTGGAGAGTCCCAGCCTCGCGTGCACGCACAGATCCTCACTTGGCTCATTCGGTTTAGGGGTGTCCATGCTGTCCGTCACCTCTCAGGTGGTGGTTACTGCAGGGAGGTTTTTTTATTTCCAGTCGCTTAGGATGTTCCTCGTACTTGGAGGTCAGCTGTTCTGCAGTCTATGACTTAGTTTTCTTAGTTATTCGATGTTTATTCTTGGCCGGGACTTCTACTCTCACGATGCCTTTCTGGAAGTGTCACTGTTTTGCATAGGGGGCGTGGCTTTCTCAGCAGCAGCAGGCGGGCGGAAATGACAAGGGAGAGGGGCGGAAGTAGGAACCAGGAAGTACAAAACCATAAGGGAACTGAGGGGTACAAACATTGGGTATAGAACATGGGTTTTAATACAACAAGGTAAGTCAACAATTTTCAGAACATTAACTTAGCGGCTATAATAACCAACAACTTCCTTCTTTATGAACTTTAGCTAAATATTTCCAACATGAGCACAGAGAAACCTGAGATTTGGCTCTGGTTCTGCTTCTCCCTGGAAACAGGGCTGGGATGGACCAAGGTGGGTTTGGTTCGTCAGGGTCCATCGGGTCATGGGCACCTGCAGAGCCTCTTCTGAAACAGTTTCAAAGTTAAATGGTAAATGAGTGGAAATATTTTCTCAAGTCTCTTTTATTACAAACCTCGTAGCTTTTAACTCTGTTGGGTCAAAAGCAGAACTACCACGACCCACACATAAATCTGAGCAGGTGAGAGTCAGCATGGAATTCAGTGGAGCTAAAGATGTTCCTGTGTTTGAGATGCCCTTGGAACCAAAGAATCATTAAAATTGGAAAAAAGCTCACAGATAACTCTAAATCCCTTCCTGCACTTCAGCCCATGTGCTAAGATTTCTCACGCTCAAAAGTCTCACTGTGAATTTCCACTTAATGGAAAAAAAAATTAGGAAAAGACCCCCACCACTCCCTGCTTAGACTGCTTTTTTCTCAACACTAAATCCCTGCTTGGCAAGGCAGGGGCAGGAAGTGTCAGTGGGAAAGCCTGAGTGTCCATCCAGCACAGCTGTAAACAGGATTTTTCATGAAGGCAGCTGGGAATGTCTCCTGTGCAGCTCAGCTCAAAGTGGCTTTTTTTATCCCCAAACAACAACATCTGGAGTTAGGACAGCCAGGAGGGGTGCTGCACCCCCAGTGTGTCACGGGGTCGTGGGACTCTGCCCCTGTGATCTGGGTAGTGTAATGTCACTCAGACGAGCTTTATGCTTAGATTTAAAAGGCCTAATTGAGTGTCCTGGTAGGATAAGATACAGCTTCTGGTGCCCTGGAACAAAGGCAATCTGGACCATGAAATATGCTCAAACCTGATTTTCCTGTGTAGCAAACCACTGCCCTGAAACCTCTTTATTCCTTCTCACAAAGGCTGAAAGCTATTTCCTGGCGCCAGATCCCCCATTAATAAGCAGGCTTTATGCTGTTGACCTTACACACGCTGGCGCAGTCAGATTTTTCAGCAGAAACGACAGACCAGCAGCCAGCTCGTACTGCACTTTAAAGCTGTGCAGCTTGGAGAGGGAAGGGAAATGATCCAGGGGGCTGCAGGCACGGCACTGTGACTGGCACCCTCAGCGCAGCGCCGTGGCACCGGGACACTGCTGAAATTACTTTTGGGTGCTCTGTCAAGCACAAGATATAAATTGCACAATGTTTTTAAATGTGTTTGGAGAGATTGCCTTTTGAGTGGCACCCTCCATTCTGGTGTGTCCAGTAAGGCATAGAGAATTCATTTGTATTTTTTATTTTTATCGGCGTCTTTTAGCCAGCCTGGACCAGGAGAGTGAATCCAGCTGTGTGGAGGATGCCAGAAACAGCTCAACCTCCATCTGCTCAAAGATACAAATTTGATTTCCCCTCATCTTTATTTTCATGTCAAAAATTTTCTCCACTTTTTCAACATCCTTTTTCTTCCTCTTTTATCCCTGGTGTAAATCCTGACTATCAAATGAAATGAAATGGAAGGGAATGGACTGCCTGAAGCTATTCACGGCACGGGAACTCACTACACCTCCTAATAAGCCATTCCCAATTTTATTTTTAGCAGCATACCATTCCTATCTTTCCTGTTACTGTTGAATACTCAAGTGCTGCTGCTGCTAAACATTATGACTTTCTTTCCTTTGCTTAATTAAGTGCCAATCAGTGGAGAGTAGAGTGTGCTCTCAGCTGGTTGCTGGATAAATATTGAGTGCAATGTGATTCCAGCCATTACTAAGGAAATGGGCATTTCCAAACCTCACATTATTGAAGTCCTGGTGGAAGTGTGTGCCAGCTCTGTCCTGGGGAGAAGCTCATGGTCTGCCATGGACAATTTGGAGATTTCCAGCTTGGGCTTAGAAGAGAGTGTGATGAATTTTGTATCCAATAACGAACTCCCATATTTTGGTACCAAGTTGTCCAGTTTTAACATATTGGGTGTTAATCTTCCAATTACAGCTTCAGGTAATGAAGTAATTTACCCCAAGTTTGCTCCCCCCAACTCACTTTTGTTTCCATCTCTCAGGCCTGAGGCAGTGAGGTGTCCTTGATTCCCAGCCTGGAGAGGAATTGTTGTGTCTGACCAAAATGGGAAAGCAGCAGCTCACACTGGATATGGAGTCTGGAGTTATACACTAGGGTATACAGGGTATGCAGGGTTACAAATAGATGAAAAATATTAAAGCTAAAATCCTAAGGCATCACTGGGAGCATATTCCTTGTTTTAAAGCCCAACACTTGGATAACTAGAGAAGCAGAAGGAAGCAATGTGCTCTGCACAGCACAAATGAAAGCAGCAGAAGTGAAAAAGCTGTGTTTTACCAAATCCTGTGTCATAGCAGCCCAATATCACCATGAGACTGGAGCTGCATTTTAGAAGAACAATCTCTGTTCTGCATGTAAGGAGCTCTTATCCCTTCCAGCAATCCTGGATCTGTCCTGGCACTCTTCCTCTTGTCTTCTGCCAGTACTTGCAATTTCTAGTGAGTAGTTAAATTTGACCAAAAGATAAAGTTCACATTTTGTAAGCAGTGCCTGAGGACAGAGTTTGAGTCCACAGATGGGTCCTTGCTTAACTGATGGAACTCAGACAACTCAATTCTCTTGGGAGTGGGTGTGATCCCCAACTCTGAGACCAAACAGCTCTACTGAGTCACTGAAATTGCAGAAAGAAGTTTTATTTTAAATAATTGAACTAGAACAATTTGGGTCTTGTTACCCGAAGCAAAGTTTGCACATTGGCAGCAGGGATGTTTAAATTACTCAGTCATCTGTGTCTGTGCCCCTTCAGGAATATTCCTTATGAACATGTTGGAGTTTTTTTCAGATTTCCAACAATGTTGCAAATTGCTCTACAGGTCGTCGTTTTAGGCTCCAGTCCAGGGAAAATAGGGGGGACACTCAGTGAAAGCCACCAGAACTGCCTGGTGACATTGTTACCCTAATTCCTGTAAAAAATCCTCATATCAGCAGTGGATATTTGGGATTTAATTGTTTTGATAAGCACAGGGCACTTTGCCAAAGAGTCAATTGAACAAAACTGTGACAATTAGCAGAGAAGTTGTCCCTGCAGAATTGCAGTCCTTAAGGTCTGTTCCTATTTACAAATGAGATTGGATGAGTGAGGATGTCCATGCTGATCCCTTTCTCCCCCCTCCTGCTCCCAAAGCTGGGCCTGTCCCAGCTCTGTGCTTTGCTGAGTGCTCTGACCTCCCATCTGAGTATTTCTGGTGATATTTACACACATAGAGAGAACAAAAAATGATTTACCCAGTCAAGTGAGGATTACATTTTGTAGAGAAGTTCCCACTAGACGCGTATCTCAGTTTGTCTCCAGTGTGGAATTCACTTTTTCATCGTGAAATATTAGTTTACAGAGTCACCTCACCTCCCAAAATCCCACCTGGAGTTCCAAGAAAAGGGCTCATTTACTCAGAGCTGCCCATCCTGGAGCTCTGCAAGGGATCCTTTTCTCCCAGTCAAACCCATCTACAGGAAAACTGAAATCAGGAAACCGCTTCTTTGGGCTTATTGCCTTTGCTTTTGGGAAAGAAAAAAAAAAAAGGAAAAAAAAAGAAAAAAAATGAAGAAGAGATGCTTTGGATGCTTTGTTTCCTCCAAGAGGAGCTGTGATTATTAGAGATCTGTCTGTGCTCATTTTCCTGCTCTCCTCACAGGGGCCTGGTGTGACAGTGCTGCTATTGATGAGCGCTAAGAGAGATCGATGGAGGTGCTGGGTCAAAGCTCTGACATTAATGAATGGACAGCCCCCAGCACCTGCAGAGTCCCCACCAAGCCCAGACCTTTGTAAAAGGCCAGAGAAGGAAAATCTCTGCCTGCAGGTACTTGCTGGTGTCCTACAAGGCAGAGCAGGGCTTTACAGCTGGGGTGTGACTCTATAATGATTTCAGGGACAATCCCCTTTGCCAGGTGACTTCCCTGAGTTGGTTTTACACTGCCTCAGTGTGGCTCAGCTGGAGATGGGTAACTTCTTCCTGGACACATTTTTTTTTGTCCCAGGATGGATGAGGAGCCAGTTGAGAGAGCAAGGAGGCTGCTCTAATTCACCTGTGGTTTTAGTGTGGGTTTATTCTAGGACGTGACCAGAGCCCAGCATTTCCTAATTCCCTTGGCTGGCAGCAGGTGTTCACAGCAAAATCACTGTTTCAACAGCCTGCCTGGCTCTGTGGTACACAATCTCCACATGGCAGCAATTGTGACTGTCACATCCCCTGTGATAATCCCTGCAGGGGCCTGGGGCTGATAAAGTTGCTGTTGATGTGTAACACACTGGGCCAGTGAAAACCAGCTCAAGCACTGCCACTTGCTTTGCTAATTAATTTTATCTTCTGCTTAAACCTAGGCAATCCTTAGCTTTGTAGAATTGATTTCAGGGCAAAGGAGGGGTATTTGCATCTTACAAAGCCACTCCAGCTACAAATCCGAAGCTCTTGCTCCCTGTTATTTGCATCAGCATGTTCTAAAGTAGGACACAGCGCTTGGACTGTTTCTATTCTGGTAACTTACAATGTATTTTTATAATGTCTTTTTCCTTCTTCTCCCATCTCTTTTCTTTTCTCGGAGACAAACAGCAGCTGTGTTTTTGGCACAGTGCTGAGAAAGGGAAGCAGGGGGTCAGCAAGGGCACGGAGATGAGCCGTCCTGGTGTAAATCAGATCCTTTACAAAGCTGAGATTAGAAATTGTTGCTTGCCCTCCCCATATGTGCACTTTGATTTTCCATTCAGATGGTTTCTGAACACTGTATTTTGGAGTGGGATCAAGTCTCCACTCGTCTGCAGAAGGACAGAGCCTGGTTCTGTACTCAGTGCAGGTACAGCATACAGACACAGCCTGCCCTGATGCCTTCACTAATGCAAGGCTGAAGCAGCAAACCTGGCCCGCTGACCCTGTGCTGGCCACCAGAAGTCTCCAGCTGGGTACTGGGCCAAACCTAGAGAAAACAACTTAACACTTCAGAGAGCTCTGTACGGGCTGCTGAAGGGCCCAAGAAAATTTCTGGACCCATAAATCACGAGATGAACACGATAACATTTATCCGTGTAATAACAAAGCTCTGGGCTCTCTAATGCAGCATCAAGGGCTCCTGGGCAGCCCCCAATGAGCAGCTCCCATGCTGTTTATACACTAATACAAAGCTCAGGCATCAGGGCCATTAATTAATTAACTATCAAAAGGCACTGAGAAATGCTGCATGCGTTGGGGTGTGTTCTAACAAACACACTGATGATGTTCTGTGCTAACAGTGACTGTGGGCTCAGGGGTTTGGAGTGGCAGCAGGAGCAGTCCTGGCACCAGTGGGGCTGAATCAGAATCCCAGAATCATTTAGGCTGGAAAAGAAATCCATTGAGTCCAACCTGCAATCAATCCTTACCTTCTCACCCAGCCCAGAGCACTGAGAGCCACATCCAGTTCCTTGGACACCTCCAGGGATGAGGACTCCACTGTGGACACTGCTGAAGGCTCAGGGAAAATCCCAACTCGGATTTTTCCCAGGCTAGAGGCTTTCTCAGCTCCAGCTTGAACCTTTCCCAGGCTGGAGACTTTCTCAGAGATAAACAAGATAAGGAATAATTAATTAATTAATTAATAACATAATATTAATAATATAATATTATAATATTAAATAATTAATAACATAATCTATGGATTAACACCTGGTGGTGATCACAGAGTGGTACGTGTGATGTCTTGCTGAAAGCATGTTTTGAAGAGGTGTTTCCTTTTTGGACCAATGTCTGTTTTTATTCTGTATCGCATGATCTATCCTATATAAGTGCAGTGGCCTCTCAATAAATGGCTTCTTCTTACTGCCTTGGAAGAAGTCGTGTGTGAGCGTTGCTATTTCACCGTTCCTAGCCTGACAGTGACACTCAACCACTTTTGGTTGTGTGACAACCAAGGGTCTGATCCTTTCCCAAACCATCTTCCCAAGCCTGAATCTGAGATGGATGATTTTATTCAAGGTGGTGTTCAGTACTAAGAGGAAAGATATTTAATTAAGTGATATACTTGACAAATTTGATACCAGCAATCATCTCATGTAAAGCCAATAGCAATAAAATCAGAACGACCCATATACTGATTTTTCAGCCTATGCTGTATTATTTTCAAAAGAGAAACCGGCACACAACAATTGGATTCTATGCTGATATATTACAAAAAAAATCTAGCCATAACACTGATGTGACAGCAAAAACAGATATTAGGAGAAGAAAGTGGGTTTTTTTGATTATACAATTTTATCAGTGGATGGAAATTTCAGGACTTAAATTTGCCATCACATCCACATCTGAACCTGAATATCTGGGAGGTCATTTACACCACTGCATAATAAAAGGGAGTCAGACAAGGTAATGCATAATGAAAATCAAAGTGGAGCTTCCATTTGCGACGCTGCTGCACATAAACTATTGGCTGCGGGATCTAAATTACGAGGAGATTCACTCTCTGGTGATGAATGTGGAACAGAACGAGTGGGGAAAGACAGACCCTGAGGGAGGAGGAATGTGCCACGTCTAGAGGTGCTTATCAAAACAGAGATATGCTTCTGTATCTTAAAATGTTATTTTTCTCTAAATTTATTTCAGATACTGATAAGCAAGACCTGTTTATTTATTTCATGGCAATTACAGTGTTGTTCAGAACTGCCTGTTCTGGCAGATTTTCCCCACAGAAAAGGCTTTTTGCTGAGCATTTCAGGGCTTTGCTTCTAAAAATTCAGAACTTCAAAACCATTTTTAAATATAGAAATATTCAGTTTGTTTTTATTCTGTTCCAGACGTTGGATCTTTCTAATTCCTGACTTCTTAAAAAAAGGAAACATGTTTCAGGCTCCAGAAGAGCAAAGAATATTTTGTTTTCCTCAGGGTGCTGCAGGGCAGGAGCCATGTGGATACCTCCACCCCAGGGATGCTCCTGCTGCCAGCCCTGACATGCTGTTGGCTTCATCTGACACACCAGATTTACCCAGCAAATACAGTCCTGGTCATAGAAAGTGGGTGAAATAGATAGAGAACTGCTCTGTGTTTGGTTTCCTCAGCTTTTCAGAGGAGACACTCAGCGTTCTGCCTCTCCTAAGCTGGCTTTGTGTGAGAGCTGGAATAGAAAACAGCAATGACTCCAGTTTTATCTGCCCTTAATTAAATGTTGAAGTGCTTGTGTGTAGTGGTGGGATTGTGCTGTGGTGAAACTCGAACCCTGTGAATGGGGTAATTATAAGCCGAGGGATTTTGCTAATACCAGACTTCCCCTCATTTTCATTCAGTAATTAGAACACAGCAAATAAATCAGTGTGCAGTTGACTTAAACAATCTGCCACTGGAAGAATTGCTTGCTGATGACTTCCCTGGCCAATCACATCCCTACTGCTGCCACATATCAAATAAATTGGTTTTGTTTCTTTATGTTAAAAGGCATTTCTTCCAGGTGGCAGACTCCCATCCTTTCCTGCTCCTGGACAGGACAGGAGCATTGTTGGAGGGAGGTGTAAGACATGAGATGCCGAGAGTCCTGGTGTTCAAATCTGAAAGCTGTAAATTGTGGACATTGCTGAAGGCTCATGGAAAGATCCAACCTGGATTTTTCCCAGGCTGTTGGCTTTCTCAGCTCCAGCTCAGACCTTTCCCAGGCTGGGGATTTTTCTCAGAGACAAAACAAGACAAGGAATAAACAACACAGATAGACACCTGGTGTTGACCACTGAGCTGTGCGAGTGTCTCGTGATATTTTGCAGAGAGCATATTTTCAAAGAGGTGTTGCCTTCTTGGACCAATGAGTCTTTTCTACTTTGTTTTGCATGATCTATCTTATATAAATGCCATGGCTTTTCAATAAATCACTCCTTCTTGCTGTTTGGAAATGGTCATGTGTGTTGCTGCATTATTCGCTGTTCCTAATCCAACAGCGACAATAAATGTCTAAATTCAGAGAGGGGACATCGGTTTGAAAGCAAGATATTGGTTTCTAAATGACTGGCAGAAAGAGAAGTCTTCAGAATAAACCCCAGGAAGTGAAGTCTCTGTCTGATTTCTGGCCAGCAGGACCAGATCCTCCTCAGAACCAGATCCTCCTCAGAGTCACACATCATCTGTCCCAGTCTGGAGTGTATGGAACCCACACTTGTTGCCCCTCTGAACCACGAGCTCTAGGCTGGTGCAATACACAGCCCTAAAAAGTTGAAAAGTTGAAAGCTGAAGCATCAATTTCACTGACCAGGATCACTACCATATGGTTACAAGAACTGAAGTAGATCTGAGCTCTCCTGACCCACCTCCTGCTATTTTGGCTTCTCTGAACCTCACAGGGCAGAAGGATCCTGTTGTCCATGAAACCAGCCCGGCTTTCCCACCATCAGACGCACTTTGCCATTTCAGGGACACGTCCGTATGGAAGCAGCAGTTTTTTTCCCAGTTCTGAGGCTATAAAAGCCCTGGCAATGTGTATCAGAGCAGGATCTTTGTTTACCAGCTGTCAGCTAATAACAGGAGGCGTTATCCCAGCCCTGAGACCCATCGCCAGCGCGAGCAGGAGCTTACAAGCTAAGCTGGCTGATTTACTGACTGCTCACGCCCGCCTTGCATGAGCTGGTGTGAATATAATCTACTCAAAATACCCCGGTGGGACCCATAAACTTTATATAAGGAGCCTTAACTCAAACAGTAAGAGGCTTCTAGGGACAATGGAGAATGGCTCAAATGCTGCTGTGGATTTTTGCTTTTGCAGTCACAAGGGCTGTTTTCAGTTTATTTTGCAAAACAAAAGCAATACCCCCTCCCCAAAGTGTCCTCCAATCTCTTGTGCCACAAGCACAGGCAAGGCAGGAATGGTGGGCCAGCACCTTGTCATCCACCCAGACTTGGGTGGGAAAACAGCTGGGCAACCTTTCCTGGTCCTTGTCCTCAGGAGGGTCTTGTGAAAAAGAATGATTGATGGTATTTGATGGGATATTTGCCCTCTCAATGCAGCAGGGAAGTTTAACAGGAATGTAAAAGTGTAATTTCACTGTGGTAAAACCTTAGCCCTGGGATGAGCTGTGCCAGGGCTGTTCTGGTTGGTGCTGTGTCAGGAGCAGATGCTCTGTCCAGGTGACATTCCCAGACAGCCAGAGCTCCTGTTGCTGCTGCTGCTGTGCTCTACAACACAACTACAAAACCCCTTCTGATCCCTTCTTCCACCCATTTCTTCCCAGAGAAAGATATCTCTGTTGTTTAGCCTGGCAAAAAGGAGGCTCAGGGGGACCTTGTGGCACTGCACAACTCCCTGACAGGAGGGGACAGCCAAGCAGGGGTTGGGCTCTGCTCCAGGGAATAGTGACAGAAGGAGAGGAAATGGCCTCAAATTGCACCAGTGCAGGCTCAGGTTGGACATTAGGAGGAATTTCTCCATGGAAAGAGTGGTCAGGCCTTGGAACTGCCCAGGGAAGTTTGGATCCCCATCCCTGTGGTGTCCAATTAATTCCTGGATGTGGCACTCAGAGCTCTGGGCTGGGAACAAGGTGGGGATTGGGCACAGCTTGGACTCGATGGCCTTGGAAATCCTTTCTAACTCAAATGATTAATGTTTCTATGATTCTACCAAAAAGAGTAATTTGAATGTTCACAAACAATGGACCATTACCTCTCTGAACCCAACACCAAAAAGGATTTGGCTGTTTGGCACCATTTTGAGATAATTGTTTCCAAGGGTCTGAATAAAGAAAATACTTTAAAAGCAACTTTAAAATCAATAGCTCTTTTAATTTGCAACTTGCAGCTCACTTTGACAAATAACCCAAAAAGAGAGGATAAATAATGCAGCTTCAATTATATTTCTTTACAAAATTTGTCTTATTTTGTGTTGTGTACTGCTGAGCAAATTCAATTTTCTGCTGCCAGCCCATGCTTGTTTCCCTTTCACTTGTAATATATAACTTTATGAAGAGGGACTAAATCTTCCTTCGTGAATGGTACTTTATCCTCCAACGTGAATGTTTCTGGAAAATAAGAGAAAATAAACCAACAACAATACTCTTCATAAAACTAAGAAAAGCCACACAGCTGAGTTATTTTTCATCAGGGACAAAAGATATACAATAGAGGGAAAGCAGGTGGCAGCTGGAAAACCTCCAGAAACCCCCAGAGGCTTCTGGTTTTACAGCTGGAAACCAAGACCTGATACCCCCTGCTTGAACACACTCCTTTGAATTCCCAGGCTGGAGGGAAGCTCTCTCCCTGCTCTTCCTGCTGCATGTCTGAAGGATGCACCAAGCTCTGTGAAATAAAAAATGGTGGTTCCTGGCCCCAAAAGTTGAAAATTTAAATTGGTTTTAGAGCCTGGGGGCAGAAATTTCAAATTCTGTTTATTTAAGCGTGAAGATGGAAGGTCACTGGGACATTCCAATGTGTCCAGGAGGTTATCAGAGCATGGTGCCCACTCAGCTGGGCTGGCACCACAAAACCTGGGCCTGTTTTAGTGGTGTCACTGTCTCTTTGCTGGTGCCTGGCACAGGCCAGGGGTGGAATCTTCTTGTGCAGTGACATGGGACATGTGGTGGCAATGCCCACAGGATAGAGGAAAGGGACACTAAAACTTTTACCCATTGCTCACTTACTGGCATTTCCATGACTTTTGCATCCTGTAATCCACTCTCATGAGCTGCCATTAGAGCTATTTCTGCTCCTATCCAAACACCTTTAATTTCTTCTTTTCTCTAAATTTCTGCCTCTGGAGGGGGAAAACAAGCCACAGGCAACACATTTCATGTCTAAAGGCAAAATGTCAGTCAGCCTCTGCCTATCCCTCATGTCACAGGATCCCAGTGTGACCAGCCTGGCTGCTGGGAGTGAGTAAAGAGAGAGAGGAGCTGTTCAACTAAAGGCTGGGAATTGTTTGCTGCAAACCAACAGATGTTTGTGGTTCATGAGTACATTCCCAAAAGCACAATGTTAGCAGCCTGAAAAAATGGAAGGGCGGAAAGATGGAGGAATTGATTTAACATCTGTGTTTTTCTTGAAAATCTGCTCTCTCAGGGATGTTGGAAAGCTGACATTTTCACAAGGTGGGAGTGGAGTTCACAGCTAATTGTGGTCCTGGTAGTGAACAAGCAGAGCATCCAAAGGAAAGATTTGGAGCTGTATCATCTCCTTCATAGCTCCTCCACGACCTGGAGTACTGACAATGAGAAAATACAGGCTCACTACAACTTTGTCCTCTTGGCTTCTTCCACACATTTCTCAGAAAGTGATGGCTTTGCAGCCGGTCCCCTGTCTCAGCCACCACACAGCCTGGAGGGAGCACCACTGCTCCAGAAATGTGCTGGGAGAGAAATCTGCCCTCGGCTCCCTGCTTGTCCCTCTGCCTCTCTGCTGCGCTGAGAGCCCTGCTGCTCTGCAGGTTCTCCCGTGCAACACTTTGTGTTACAGGGTTTGATTATATTTTAATTTTCTGTTAAACTGGTGATGGTCTCACACAGACCCCACAAAGCAGCAGTGGCAGGAGTGGTGTGAGCTGAATCCCAGCAGTGATTATCTTGCCCATGCCCCCAGAATCCGGAGTTATGAGTGTGTTGGTTATATGTGGTAAGGGGGATGGGTGGTTTCACCTCAGGAATGGCTCCATGAGGCTGGGGAGTGGGAGGCACTCTCCCGTCTCTGGGAGCTTCCCCTGTGAGCTGCTGGCACCAATCAGAGAGCTGATTTGGTGATGGACAGCTCGGGAAACTAATGAAAAAGCTTTCACAAATCACAATTGCATCGAGTTGATTCTCTCTTTCGGTTCCCGGCCTCTGGGGGGGTGGGAGGCCCTGGCAGGGGGGCTTCGGCCCGGCCCCGGGCTCGGTCTGGGGTCCGGCCCGGCACCCCGGCTCTGCGGGGGGCCCGGCTCGGAACCCCGGCCCCGGCTCTGCGGAGAGCCCCTGGCTTGGGGGGCCCCCGGGCTCCGCATGGCCCTAGCACCGGCTCCGCATGGCCCCAGCACTGGCCACATGGCCCCGGCACCGGCTCCGCATGGCTCCAGCACCGGCCACATGGCCCCGGCCCTGCCGGCTGGGCTCGGCTCGCCTTTCTACGTGGCAGGGAAGAACTCCAGCTGCCCACGTTTGTTTCTTTGCAATCTGGATACAATTGTAACTTCTTTATGCCTGCATGGAATTCTGGACCTCCTGAGTTCCCCTGAATGACAAGAAATGAAGCATGGAGATTACAGAAGTCAGCGGGATGAAGACAAAGTTCCTGGTGGGAAGAGATTGAAAAGATGCAAGTAGCTGAAAACCTTTTTTGTGGGCTGTGGGGATTGTGACTTCACTAAAGTTCCTTTAAACTGTGGAAAATACATGGGGGTTTGAAATATTTGAGAAAAGAATCCTTTGCCCCGAGGGAATGTGGGTCTCTGTTCTGGAACTGGAATATGAACAGAGACATTTGATAGAGAAGCCAATGAAGAGAATTCTGTGTTTTTGCAGCCTGCCTTTAGAGGTGGTACCCCATGTGTGCATCGTAACCCATAACATGGCTCTGGAAGAACTGTGTAAATGGGAGGAAAATTCATAGTTCTGTGGTTCTCGGGTGGACGCAAACTGTGAAGGTGAAGACAACCCCTAAGCCATAACCAGAAAAGGGACTTTTCTCTCTGAAGTAAACTGAACTGATTATTTAAGTGTATAGCTGACTGAAGTGTTCTCTCTGTATGTTGGTTGGTAAGAAATGTGGAATGAAGGGGAGGAGGGAACAATCTAGGAATTTTATCCTGAATTCTAATTCTTTTTTTTTTGTATTATTAATAAATTTCTTTTTGTACCTTCTTAAGTTTTGAAAGGACACAAAAGCTGCCGTTGCTGAGCTGCTTCCAGCAGCAAATGTATTTCGTGGCCTGAAACAAAATCTTATGTATGTGCTGTGCTTTCCTGTGATTTCTTAATTTTGCTTATCACACTGGTCTTCTTGCCATGCAAGACCACTGAATTCCTTCTGTTCTGATATGACAATGTGCAACATCTGATTTCTAACCACAGCCAGACTCCCCAAATACCTGGAGGCAGTGGGGAGAGTTCAGCCAGGGCAGAAGCTGCTGGTGAACCCAGTAAAGCAAAGAATCAAAGACATGTGCTAGAGTAATTGGAGGGGAGAGCAGATGCTGCTGGCAATGAAAGCCTGTGAGAAACCCAGCTGAGAAGCCAACTGTGAGACCCACAGGGGCAAACTTCCCTGTGGTAGGACAAAAGAGACCCAGCAAGTGAATAGTGGAAAAATCTATCGCGAGGTGCCCATTATCAGGCAGCAGTGAAGCTGCAAAAAGTGGCAAATTGGATTTGAGGAGGGAAGGGAAGTAGGCACCCTGCGGACACAATTACAGAGCCAGCTCAGGAATTGCAGAGTGAGTAAATGCAGGAGCAGCAGAAGGGAGAGGTCTGAGGATGCACTGGAAAACCTCTCCCCACGTGTGCCAAGAAAATGCCCAGCTCCTGCTCCTGTCCCTCCATGCTGCGCAGTCCCACCAGCTCCTCTCACACCCCGGCAGCTCCATCCCCTCCATTCCCTAGTGCTGTGCCCCAGGTGTTGGAGGTGCCCAGCAGCAGGGCATGAGCCCACCAACACTCTGGGATTCTGCTCCTCATCCAGCTGGGATCCAGCACTGCCCTACCCTGGCCCTGGAACCTCCCAGGAAAACTTCCCAGCGCCAGACTGCTCTTGGAAAAGGTGAACCTGGTGCTTGAAAGGCACTGAATCCTTTAATCCTTGCAGCCACTTTAACCCTTGGCCTCCAGAGCCTCGCTGAAGGATCTGAAAGCTTGCTGAAATCCCAGAGTTTCACAAGGATCATTGTACATCCTTAAATAAACCTCCTTTCTTTAGCTCTCTCCCTTTGTGAGGATTTATGCTGCGAGGCACAGCTGCTTCTGAGGAAATGGCTGAGGTTCCAAACCCCCTCCTGGTTTTCAGCTCTTGCCTCTCGAGGGTTAACAATCCTCAGGAGAGCAGAGCAGCCTGTCTATCCACTTTGGTAATTGAAATCAATTTCTCTGCCTTATCTGTAGAAAACCTATATAAACAAGACACTAATCTGCTGGCTCTGGCATCTTTTAAACGAAAACCTATTTTAAAAAAGGAAAAAGCCCTTTCCTTTCCCTGCCTGCTGGTGCTCCTTTGTCCAGCTTCTGAGGGTAGGCACAGACAAAAGTCCAGGCCCTAGACTTACTTTAGGAGCTCACATGCTGGCCAAGGGGACATGTAGTGGGAGAAGGATGCCAAGAGCATCTGGGAGAGGGGCTTTCAGCTGGATTTCTCCCTGCTGCAGTTCCTTGGCTTGCCCTGCAGTTCCCCCCAGGCTCTGTTCCTGACTCCTGTTGACAGCAGGATACTGCAGAAGGGTCACAAAATCAGGATGCCACAAGCACAGCCACAGGCAGGGATGAAGGAGATAAACACCCCCAGTCTGCTCTGATGGGATCAGTGCCTTCCTTCACAAACCTCATTAATCTCCAGTTACCCAAACCCAATCCTGCAGAGAAAGAGCAGCCCCAAACTATGTTGTCTCCTAATCCTGGTCATTAAGAGTCTAGCCAAGCCAATAGATTTCTATTTTGCAGTCAATCAGGCTTGAAATCCCTGTGGGTTTGATTGAAATTACACAGATCAAGTAATCAATAGAGAATCACACCTTCCTGAGCCTAAAATAGGAGAATGAGAGCCCAGGAGCAGCCTCAGAGCAGGGAATGTGGGACAAAACAGAACTGATGGCCAGACCCGGAACTGGGGCCCCCACATGAAGCAGATCTGAGTTATTACTGACCCAAGAGCTTTCTGCATGCTTCTCTCCACTGACCCAACCCACTGCTGGCTGCAGAAGGCACCAGCACCATTCTCTAGTGAGAAATATGCATTTACCAAAAATTAACAATTTGCAGTTTCCTTCAAACTAAGTGCACTTTTTGAGCAAGACGATATAATTAAATGAGGCACATTAATATCATGAGATAAGCATCACTGACCACATTTATGACAATATTAAAGGAATTCACAGAAAAAAGGGACTTATACTCTATAAATCAAAGCATTTTGGTGCATAAAATTTGGGAACACGAGTCTATGAATTGTAATAGAGCATGACAAAGTCTCATCAGCAGAAGTAAATATTAAGCCCCTTATGACAAAGTGACACACACATCCTATCTGAATGTTTTTTCAATTTAAAGCAGTTCTCTGAATCTTATTCTCTTAGTTGAGGTACTTTGCTTTAAGTGTCCCTTGCAGCTGAGAAATTACAATTGCCCCTTTAATATTCTGGTAATATTAACTGCATTTTCCCCATCGGATGCTAATCCTCATGTTCCTCTGAGGAGGAATCCTCTTTGGGTGAAAAAAGCTTGATAAGAGGCCAACATGCACATCAGAAAATGAAATGTCTGACAGTGATTTGACTGCGTAAGGGTAGAGGAGGGAAGGGTCGTTTCCCTGGCCTGGCTTCCCCAGCCAGTTATCCATTATGGGAAATTGCCATTATATTCCTTTCAGCTCCCTGGGAAGTCAGTAGAACATAATGAAGTTATCACAAGATGCATCTTCCTGAGCTAATTTGGTGATGGTAGTATAAACCAGCTCTGGGTAAAGGTGGGGAGGAACTTTGTTTGCAGAAGGGAACATGAGAATAGATGGGGTTATAGAGGACAGGCAGAAGTTTCTTCCATCCTCCTCTCCCTTTCAGACAAGAATTTTTTATAAAATGTCAGAAAATTTTTAGTCCTCAATGTCACAGCAATAGGAACCTGAAATATCAATGTAACTACAAGCTGCTCTTGCCTCTCCCCATTCAATGTTTTAAACAAAAGTTTATTCCATTTCTCCAGGAACTTTGATAAGGTCTTGCAGGAAAGCCCAATACACACATGTTCTTTCTCTCAGTAGAAGTAACACCAAAAGATTAAGAATCACAGGGTGGTTTGAGTTTGAAAGGACCTTAAAGCTCATCTCATTCCAACCCCCCTTCCACGGGCAGGGACACTTTTCACTGGACCAGGGACTGAATGCTGTGATCATCATCCAAAAACCCTTCTGAGGTCCAGTTTGGCTGATTTTCCTCCATTTGAAGACAAATGATGCACAAGAGGTCCTGGAAGGATGCAGGCACAGCACCTGTCATGCAGCAATTGCTGAGCACTGACAATACAACAACTACAGTCTGAGTCTACCATAACTTGAAAGTCCACTTGCACACAGCTTAGGAACACAGTGTAGGAACACTCTTGGGATTGATGGCAATCTCCATACTGAACACAGAACATATTTCTGGCTTCTTGGTGAAAACATAACCACATTTCAGCAGCAGATCTCCTGCCTCCTGCTCACCTGGGGCCAGGTGAGCTCTCCCAAAAACACAGGTCCTGGTCCCGTGCAGCTGGAGCTGCCACTGCCAAAGCCACTCTTTGTAGCCACACAATTTTGGCAGCCAATTTACCAAACCAGTTTAGGAACCAGAGGTACCTTAGATACCTATTAATTAATCTATTTATTCTGCTCCTTCTAGGAATATTTACCCTGTCAACCAGTTTTAGGATTGCAATAGTTCCTCTGTTAATCTGCAGTGTACCAAACCAAATGAGCAGGCACTCATTGTGGGAAGGAACATTATGGGAACATTGCACACATGTTTTGGGGAATATGGCACCCCACAGAATACCCCACAGCTGTTACTGATTCACACACCATTAATTGCTCACTAAAGGAGTGGCTACAAAACATGCAGGGAGTAACTCTGGCTACTGGCCTTGGAGACTGAGAGAAAGTGAAAATAAAATGAAATATTTCACTGCAGCCTGGGCAGACTGTGGCTTCAGGGCTGCATCCCCATGAGATGCCCTCCTGCTGTGGAGGGGGATGCTGGGCACATCTCCCCAGGACTGGCAGGAACAGGGACCCCACAGAGCCCAGGGAGGATGAGCAGCTGAACAAGGAGTAGATTAGGACAAAAGTTTTCAGACTGGAAATTTTGACCACAAGCCCTTCTGGCTGAGGATCCCTAGAGCCTGTGTTATTTAGTTATTACTAACTTCTGTGTACAAGCACCACTGGGACAGATTTTCCAGCCTCTTGCTTTACCAAGTCATCAAGGAAGGAGGCGGGTGTTTAGTTTGGTTTTTGCAAGAAGAATTGACAGAATGAAGGTCAAGGGGCAGCGTCGGCTGACCGGTACAGATCTGGCATTTTTACTCCTGTCTCAAAGCACCATGATAAACCACTCTGAGCACAAACCTACCTCCAAATGAATCATCGAGTGCTCCACAGAGCAGGAAATTGCAAGGGGACACTGTGAGCCCTGGGCATAGAGAACAGTTGTTCTCTCAGCATTTCTACCAATTTTCCTTCCCCCTCAAATTTCAATAAGCCATGTCTAATTATTGACTGACACATGTTCCCCCCTCTCACCAGGGTATTACCAGGCCGTGTCAGCTGTGTCAGTCCACAGAATTAGCAGCCACATTTGGACTCTTTTAACAAGGTACACAACACATTTTAAATTAAATTGCATTCCATAAATCAGGTTAACCTTTTCAACATTGCTCTAAGAAAATTAATTACTCATATCGAAGCATATGACCTTTTCACAGTGCTTGGGATTAGCTTCCACATTTCTTTTATTTTCCCTTCTCTCTGCTCCTCCCTCCTGGTTCCCTTAGCCCAGACTTCTTTCTTGACTTAAAAGCATCAAAGCCCAAAAAGCATCAAGGCTAAGCTTCAGTTCTCATAGCTTCAGCCTAGCACAACTTTATTGTTTTATCTCCTCTGCTAAGCAAGCTGCCCCTCTTCGCCTGCCCTCTCTCCTGGCAGGTGAAACCAGGGTTGCCCAGTGCCAACACTCAGCTTTACCATCAGACCCTTTACTTGTGTTTCATGTTTGCTCAAAACACCGGGGAACCTTGTTGTGTGAGGATCTCCATTTCCATCACCAGCAACTGGGAATATTTCCACTTTATTAGCCTCAGAACCATAAATAAAGTGTGGATTAGTGCCAAGAAAACTCAGAGGGAAGAAAAGGGAAAAGTGCTTTATGTTATGAAACTTTCCCACAACATTTCTGCAGGATTAATGGGAATAAATGTCAGCAGAGTCCCAGAAGCATCAGGGCACCCTCTAACTAAAACGGGTGGGAGAAACCCAAATAGGTTCAGTCCCACCATCCCCACTTCATCCTGCTTGTAGCTTCCATGTGATTTTGGTTCTGTGAGCTTCCTTCCACCTTCCACAGTGAGTTCCAAAGCTGCATTAGCAATACTTACAAGTAACAAATCTCAGTTTTAGTAAGGAGAATGAGACAAAGCTCTCAGGGAGCAGCAGCAGTTTGGGCGAGATCACTCTGTCCACAGCTGTACAACTGCCCCAAAATCCTGCAAGTTCTTACAAGGCTTTCCCCCTTGGAAAGCAGAAGTACTGGGATATTCAGTGGGAGATAAATAAACTAAATGCTCACTCTGGAGCAAGAGTGAGTGCCTGGATCCCTTCAATCCTCGGGCATCTTCCCAGAATCTCCTTTGGGATAAAACTATAAGTTTTTATCATCCTCCTTAGTAAGGTATCACATTTGTAATTACTCTTAACTTGCACCACTTTGCAGACATCTTTCTGCAGGAAATCCCTCCAGTATGGAGGGGCAAATTTAGGATAGAGAGCATTCCTGGGGCAGTGATGTATTTCAGCACTTTTCAGGAGTTCATAGTTTACCATGCCAGTTTTGTTTGGCAGTGACACCCACTATTGTTAGCTGCTAAAACAGGTGTGGTGCATCATTTCCTTGGTCTTGGGGCTCCTCTCCAGGCTTGGGTGGCTTCCAACTGGGAATTTAAAAAAGCCACAAAGGACTGGCAGGGCAGTGCCTGGAGAAAACTCTGAAAGGATAAGCTTGGGAGCTGTGAACTGATCATTCTGGGGTCCGTGGTGGAGTCCCTATTACATAGAATCACAGAATGAACCAGGGTGGAAAAGACCTTTAGGATCACGGAGTTCAACCTGTGACCTAACACCTCCTCATCAACTAAACCATGGCACTGTGCCATGCCCAGCCTTTTTTAAACACATTCAGAGATGGTGACTCCACCACCCTGGACAGACAATTCCATTGCCCAATCACTCTTTCAGTGAATAATTTATTTTTCTAACATATAACCCAAACTTCCTTAGGTGCAGTTTAAGGCTGTGTCCTCTGATGAGTGACTTTGAGTGAGAGGCACGGATCCATGCCTGGAGTTCAGGTGGGGTTGATGATTCCCACGTTCTAGAGATGGACAGGTAGATAGAAAGATCCCCACACCTCTCCAATGTGTATTTCCGGAGGGCATTGTCCAAGTTTGGACAAACTTAGGGAAAAAACCCCCAGAAGAGCTTCCCAGGAAATAAACCCCCAATTCCTTTTCCCACTGGACTTAAGAAAAAAAATTTCACTCAGGGGGAAAAGTGGAAAAAACCTATTTATTAACACATACAAGAGGAACACTTCCCAGCACAGACTCAGATGACAAAAAAAGTTTTCACCGAGAGAGAGAAACTTGGACGCTTCGATCTTCACTAGAAGGGCGAAACGCTTCTCTGGCCGGTGTCTAGAGGCAGGCCGCAGGGTTCCTCCGGAGCTGTTGCTGAATCCTCGGGGGTGAGGGGGAGAAGGGAGAGGGGGAGAGAGAGAAAGAAAAAAACAGCCGGAATAGCCAGCAAGCCTTAAACAGCAGCGAGCTAAACCAAATAATTCAAGCAATATAAAGTAAAAAAAAAATCAAGCAAAAACCAGCTAACTCACAAACTAGGCCACGAGCCACCACCACAGCAGCGATAGCCACACGCAGCAGCAGCCAGAGCCAAGCGCGCAGCTGTGCGAGCACACCCCCCACCAAGCCAAGCCCGCGGCAAACCAAGGCTATTTCGCAGAGCAGAGCCCAGGCGGCCCCTCCCCCGGGAGCAGACAGCTTCATGGCCAAGGGGGGCAGGGTGAGGAGTCAGTCAAATCATCAACCCAGGACAGCATCCTCTGTGTCCTGGCTCTTGGGAACAGCACATGGAGAGGGGAGTGGTTCTATGGGTCTGGTAAGAAGCACTTGGGGGCTTTGGTGTTCACAGCAGCTGCACTTCTCAGTATAATTTGCACCTTCCTTGGATGCATTTGCTGCAGTGAGGCTCCTTCCCCCGCTCTGTGCCTGGTTTCCACAGGTGAATGAGTCCCAGGTGTTGGTGTCTCAGTCCTGTGGGACACAATGGTGAAGATTGGTGTCAAACTCCACACAAATGTGTGACTTATGGAAGATCCTCAGAAGTTAAGAACATCTGTTGTGCTGTTTCTCCCCTGAAATAGGATAATCTATGTAGTTTTACTATAGACTGTATTTCCCAGCTGCCTTAATTTCTTTAAATTGCTCTGTGAGTTGCTGAAGTCATCAGCAGAAATGCTGGAGTCAGCTGGATTTAAAACATTTAAAATGATATAGTACCATTTTCCTTCAGAAAGAATCTTAAAAAAATTTAATTATTCTTTTTCTTTTTCCTATTTCTTTCCTTTTCATTTAATGATGGGGTTGTTGAAACCTCTCATTAAAAGTGCCATAAAATAAAACAGACAAAAAAGCTTAGAGCAGAATCTTAGAATTTGACAAAGTTTTGTTGAAAACATCAGGCATTTGCTGCTGCTGCTTTAGTGCCTTTTTTTTTTACACAGAGATGCAAGGAATGAGGAGGAGGGGGGTGCTTGAAGGTGGCTCTTGTGTTTTACGCTCAAGTTGATGCCTCATAAGCAGCATTGCAGTGTGGTACCTGCTTCTTGGAAGCCAGATATATGAATAGAAAAACATGTTAATAATCTAAACACAATTAAAAAGCTGTTACAGCCTGGTCAGGCCCATCTGGCCTCGGGCTGAGGGTGGGGAGTTCTCTGAGCAGTGTAGACCAAAGGATAGTGGTCAAGGACTAAATCCTTGCCCCCTTAAACTTACTGCAAAAACTTGCTATAATTTCCCAATTAATCAGCCTGGTTCAACTGAGTTTGAATGATATAAATGATTCCAGAGTTATAAGTTGGAGACAAAGGCAAAACTAAGAGCTCATTTGGAATAAGGGAACAAACACAGGTTTGCCCCTTGTAGTGTGCTTAAACTGTGTTTATTTTTGTTCCTGTGTACCCAGACACACATTAAAAAGATTGAACATAATAAGTTAATTGTTTCCCTAATCCTTAATGAAGATTGCTGTTTCCTATTCAGAATTGCTGGTTGAAGTAAGATGCATTAAAGCTCCGATGGAAGCATTGGGAATATTGGGAGGAGGTTTTTGTCTTTCTGCTCTGAGTCCCCTCCCAGCAGGAGGATCCTGTTCCTCAAAGGCAGCTTCTCCAAAAGCTGCAAAATTTTTATTCCTGCAAAATCCAGGCAACATTAAAATAATCCCATCGGTTCAGTGTCCTGCGGCAATTATCCAAGAAGATCATCTTGAGGGTCGTTTCTGCACAAATACCTGTAGTAATTGTTTGCTGGTTGGTTGTAACAGTGAGGAGCTCCTGAGGGTGGGTTTGGGGTCTGGGGCTATTTTCTGTCCCTTGCGAAAAAATGGAGTTTTTGAAGTTATTCTGAAGGCCTTTTTCTGTGGTTGGTTCTCTTCTCCAGTGCTGGCTACCCCAGGCTTCCTGTCATTTTTTAATTATGATGGTTTTGTTCAAGTGATTTTGCATCAATCCATTCATCCCTGCCCTCCAGTTGTAATTATGCTTTTTGATGCCATCGAATTGCAAAGATCGGGGGGAAATGCTTTCAACATCTTTGATAGCAAAATGTGTTACATCACTCAGCTGTGCTGGGGCAGTGGCTCCTCCAGCTTGCTCCGAGCATTAAATGAGATATTCTGATGGTGAGTGACAGAGCCATGGAAATGTCTCCTTGTAGATTAACTGAGTCCCTCTAAGTGAGGAGTTAATACTTGAACAAAGCCAGAGCCCTGTCCATGACACAGTGGTGCTAATGACTGAGCAAAGAGTGTGAACTCAAACAACCCACACCAGCACCAAATCAAACAGAAGCAGATTTGCTTCTGAGAGATGTATTTTGCCCCAAAGTTCCATTTGTTGCATTTCACTTGTTTCAGATGTTGCTCCAGTAGCTCCTTCATTACAGCAAATCAAATAAACAAATGAAAAATTAAAGCTGCTCCCTCGGGGGGTGTGTGGTTCTTTGCATATTTATGATGCTTTTTGGGCTGTGTGTGGGATGAGAACAGATGGCTGATGGGTTCCACTGGCTTACCTGCTCCACACTCTGGCAGGTGTCCACACCTTCAGCAAATGAAAACCCACAGAGCAGGTCTGGGAAGAGAAGTACATTGCAGTCATTGAAAGCTGCTTCCAATTGCTTATTGTGTTTCTTTTTTCTTGTGGTCTCTTCTCCTATGCTGTTCATTAGCCCTCCTGGAATTTAAATGGCACATTTTATGGATGAGATTTAACTCGGTTTGCCAGATAGAATTGCTGCATTGCCATTGCTTCTGTGCATGAATATAGAGATGTGGACACTGATAGGAATGCAAGTCACTTGAAATGTTCTGACTACTAGAATATTTCTTTTCCCTCCTTATTTAATTTTGCTGTTTGGAGTGAAAGGAACACATTTAAATAATAAAAAGAACCACAATGTGCCTGCTGCTCTATTCAGGGAGTTTTTCTAATTTCAGTCCTTTCTGCAGAACTGCTATAAATACTCTGACATGAGAATGCCTGAGAAATAGGTCACAATGAAAACTGCTAATATGTATATTTGATAGAAGTCCTTCCAAAGTTGATTTCTTTCAGAGTGTTTCATAAAGCAAATAATGTGAGGATTAGGGTGGAGTTTTCAAGAACACATGTCTGGGAGTGGGAACCAGATGAACATTGCTCTGCTTCTTTTCACCCCCAAACATGCTCTGAATCCAGACTGCTGCAGGCTGGAGTCCTGCAAGAGCATCAGTGATGTGATGTTGTTTAATTAGTAATGGTGAATATAGTAATACACACATACACTTTTTTTTTTCCTAAGGCAATAAGAAGAAGTGGTTCATTTAAAGGTTACTGTACTTATATAGGATAGTTTGTGTAATATAGAATAGAAAAGGTTTATTGGTTTAAGAAAAAAACACTTTTTGAAAACATGCTTTTAGCAAAACTTGGCATAGTACACTTACTCTTTTGTGATCAACGCTTGGTGTTAATCTCTGTTTTTTTTTTGGGTTTTTTTTGAGAAAGTCCCCAGCCTGGGAAAGATCTGACCTGGAGCTTAGAAAGCCAACAGCCTGGGAAAAAATCTGAGTTGGATTTTTCCCTGAGCCTTCAGCAGTGTCCACAATGTGATTATCTTTTCTTAGGCCAGTTTGGTTTTTGAAATGAGCAGAATTTGGCAGATGCTGCTGCTCCAAAGGCTGGTTACTGGGGTGTCCCTGCAGGGTGCACCCAGGAGAGCTGTGCTTGGTGCAGCAGAGTCCTCTTCCCTCTTTTACAGGGAAAGTCTGCATCACCTTTGCTCAGGAAAAGAGGAAACAAAGCAAGCATCAATCTGCTGACTGTCAGAGTGGGCAGCAGTGGGGAGAGCAGCTCCTGACTGGCAGCAGTGCAGGAGGGGGGGAGCAGGGATGCGTTTGTGGCACATCCAATGTGCTCTCAGAGCAAACCTGGCTCGCAGGGCTGGGGCTGGGCTACCTGGCTGCGGGAGCAGCCTTATCTTTTGTTACAGAGCTTTTCAGTTCTGCTTTATCAGTTTGTCCCTGTGTGTGTTAGCACGTGGCACCTTCCCCCAGGGGCTGCTGTCACCTCTCTGGGAGGAGCTGCAGGGCCCAACTGCTGGACAAAACCAAAAATCTTCTGGAAACAATTGAGTTCTGTAAGCAAAGCAAAAAAAAAAAAAAAAAAAAAAAAAAAGGCATTTAAGCTCTCCTGATTGAATGTGTGACATAATAAAATTCTAAACCAGCTTTGGCATTGGACTAAGTAGAATTTTTGGCTGGGACTCTGGAGGTTTTGGCATGATGTGAGCAGCCAGGCTGGAGCTCCAGAGGTAGGTGATGGGCACTAAACAGGGATCAAAGCCCAGTGTGTTGGCTGCATTTTGGCAAAAGAATTGAAATTCTGAAAATCTCTTTTTAAGCTTTCCTCCCAGGGCCTGGGAGCTGGATCTCTTAAGAGACACGATGCACACTGGGCTCAATCTGATTTATTTTTTTTTTCCCCACAGCAGTTTGGAGGAACTGATAGTCATCAGAATGTGTGGACACTTATTTAAACTGAACAGAATTTTAAGCTGTGGAAAGTTGCTTAGAAAAGGTCTTTTGGGAGGAAGAGTAATCTTAAAAGACAGAATGGAAATATGTATTTTATTTAAAAAAAAAAATCTTTGTTGTCTTCTAAGTATTTTGGATGATAAGGGAATTCATGGTCGTGGTTGAACCTGAGTAGAAAATTGAGGCTGAACTTAAGTGTTTTCAGATGATGTATTACACAACATCAAATTAAGTTTTAGATTCTCATTAAGGTAATTTGTGTATTTCATTTACACTAATATAAATTAACTGCTTTGATCTGAGATGGTTAATAAACCAAATATGTCCTGGGGTCCTCCAAAGGGATAACAAGCCTGCTATGCTTTAGGGCACTTGTATTTAATAAATCTGGAAGCATCGAATAAGGGAGGAAGAGGAAAACATGAGGCAAACAGAATACACTAAATATTTATTGTGGCAGCATAAATAAACATTTGGAATGTTGGAGCCTGAATTTGAGGTAAGAGAAACCAGTAGGAAAAAACCACGATAATGGCAGAATGGAAAAGTTAAAATTTCATTCCAGCACTAGAAGCAGTGATACAACAGCAATTGTTTTTCATGGAGGCTGATCTCCTGGGATGCTGGTGACCTTCCCACCAGGATTAGGGGAGGCTGAAGGGTTCCCAGAGGTCTGTTGGCATATTCTGGGGGCACTGGGCTCCCCCTCTGTGGCCCCCCACTCTGTGGCCCCTGCTCCTGCCCAGGCCAGGTGTGCAGTGAAGTGCTCTGGCAGCAGAGTAGGCACAGCCATTTGGTGTTTAATTACTGCTCTGCTGCTGTTAATTCTTAATATACTTGCAGCAATGATCTATTCTAGCCAGGCTCCCAATGTTTATCATTAATAGAGAATGAACTGACATAAAAGCTTAAGTATCTTTTCCCCCTCCTGTACTGAGCAAAAACTTGATTTCCTGAACTAATAGATTGTTGTCAATGTAACAGGAACGGAGTTTCCAGCCTGTAGTTAAAGAAAAAAATCACTTGGTCCATTTACTTCATATAGCAAAAAAAAAGCAACAAAAAACAATCCCAGAGCACTGAAGAGCTCGTGCTTTGTGTGTGAAAAATCCTGTGTTTTGGAGGCAGAGATGGCATTAACATTCTAATGGTGGCTGCTTAAGTGCAATCAATGTATTGCAGGTGTTCAACAGAACTCCGGGATGGAATGCTCCTTGTCTGAAGGTGGAATTGGCTGCCTGCCTTCTGCTCTCTGGGGGCTGATTCAGTTTGTCTGTTTGTTCCTATTTTACAGTAAATTAGAGACCTGTGACCATCATATTGATACTTAGAATAAAAGCCTTTGAGTGCTTTTATCTTTAGAGTAAATTATACTGACTCTCTTTTGTTATTTTCTCGATATCAAAGCCTGACATCCAGGACCAGGGAGATATGTCCAGACTTGGACAAAGCACCAATGGCTGTTCTGTTGCATCTCTTGGAGTAAGATATATTTTTTATATTGTTTTGGTACAGCATGAGCTGCAGGAGTGCTCCTGGCTGGGCTTTCCTGGGCTGCTCTTACACCAGCACACAGCTCATAAGAATATCCAGGCTGCCGTGAGATGCAAGTCTTGGAATCAGCCAGACAAAGCCAGGAAAATGCTGATTGTTCTCCACCTTGGGGCTGCATTTGCTCAGTAGACATGGTCTCAGCTGGAGTCAAATTTAGTGACCAGGGTGATACCAGGCTGGAGCTGGGGCTCATATACCACTGACTTGTGGGTTGTCTTTTTGTAGTTTGTCTCCCTTGGGCATTCGTGGCCTTATTTTCACTGCTCTCTTTGGTGGCCAAGGCTCTTCTTGGCCACCTCCCTGAGCGAGGGGGTTTTGGTGGCAGCTTTGCTGCTGTGGAGGGGAGAGTAAAAGTGTCAGGCTGCTTGTGGAAGGAGCAGAAACGCTGACAGGGCCTCCCTGGAAAATCATCCCTTAGATAAGAAATTGCTTCCTTAAAATGACTAATGCTAGAAATATTTCACCCCTCTGCAGACTCTCCCTTTATCTCTTTGTGATTTAATTGGTCCGTTTTCCATCCCTTAGGTGATAGGTCACTTTTTACCTAAAATCCCTAGTAGTTGGTCAGCTTCACAATCCCCTGTGCTATTGGTCTGTTTCTAAGGCACCTTGACCCTACAAAAGCCCCCTCAGTACTTTATGTATTTGGACTGCTGCCTGGACCCCTTTGTGGAAGAAATAGTGTCTGTGGAACCTCCGTGCAGCTTTCTTGGTCTCTTTTTCTGCTGTCCAAGAAGGAACTTTGCAAGCTGATTTACTGACAAAGCTGACAACTGACATAATTTATCTCACTTGAGATCAGTTCATCAAACTTGGGAACATCTTGGCTGCTGTAAAATCCAGGCATTTGATACAATCGCGGCTGCTTAAAATGCAAAGGCTAACCTACATTTTTAAAATGCTGTAAAAAGAACAAGAAGTGATGCCAGGACAAAAATTTATGAGGCATGGAGCTGGGATCTGAATTTAGCGTTTGGAGTGTTGTTACTATCTTGTTTGCACAGTTGAAAACGAGTGTTAATGGGAGGATGGAGAGAGGGGGCTCGGCTTTAACATTCCAGTCCAACCTTTAACATTCCAGCTCTGACCTGCTGTGCCGGAATTTTAAATGCTCATCCTTGATTTAATACAACATTGATAGCAGTGGCTCCTTGTTAGTAAAGCTCTGATTAGAGCAGCACATTTTGGCAGTTTGAGTGCTTGCTGCATTCAAATTCAGAGATAAACCTATGAAAACACAGATGAAAGTGGAGGAATATAGTTTAATACCAACTACTCTGATAATATGAAAATGGAATTAGCTTTTGTGCCTTCTATCAGAAGATGTTCTGTTTGACATGCCAGCGTTGTAAGGTTTTGGGGGTGTAAGGTTTGTTTTGGGTGTTTCCACAACGAGTGCTCTGAGAAACAACTGCTCCTGCAGTTCTCAGCACTGGAGTAAGAGGTTTTGTTGTAAATAAATCAGAGCCGAGGCCTTCACTAAAAAGCAGCTCTTTTAGTAATGGGGGGTCACAGGGAGGCCTTACGGCTGCTGCTAGATCAATGCGTGGAGGAGGTCTTCTAGCAGTCCTGTCGAAAGGCAGGACTGGGTGTTCCAGCCTTGTGAGCACACTGAGAACTCTCTGGTGGCTTCTTGGTCTGGGGTTGCCACTCTTCTCAACTGCTTCTTAGGTTGTGGTGATTAAACAGTTACAAAGGACACATTGCAGGTGACTTAGCTTGTTGGTAGATGTGGTCTATGGACTTGGTTTCAGTGGTGGTTGACTACTTTCGTGAATTTCTCTCTAGAGACAACTTCCGGTAATGGTGGTAACTTCTGGAGATTTACATATGGGGGTTGCTAACTTGACAGACAGGCAGGCAGCAGCAGGCCGGAAATAAGGTAAGGGAAAAGCCGGAAGTGGTAAGGGGAAAGGGCGGAAATGGTAAGGGGAAGGGCAGAAGTGGGAGGTAACTGAGATAGGGAAATACAATAAACTGGGGTTTAAAGTACGTAGGGACAGCACATTTAACTGGGAAAGAACATAGCAACTTGATCAAAGAACTAGCAAATGAACAAGTGGATAAAACAATAAGGTAAGCAACAATTTTTAATTTTTTTTTTAACTCTTCTAGCAACTCTTGTTTTATGCTTTTTAGGCAAGGCCTTTTACTACAGATTTTCTAGGATATTAAAACACAGACCTTCAGATTAAAACGTGATTTCTGTTATCTCCAAGAGCCTCAGTAATAGCCAAGCTATTGGGTACAAATTGGTACAGATTCCTCTGCAGGGGCTGAAAAAAGAATAACTGCTGTGGGAGATGGAAAACTGAGTGTTGTAAAACAACTTTGGGGAGCATTTGGCTCTTAAATATTCATGACCAAGCCATCAACTGATGTGCCAAGAGCAGTGTTGACACAAAACCTGATCCAAGGGTAATCCAAGGCTCAGCCTCGATGTGCAGCTCAAACCCTCCGCAGGATTTTGCACCCCAAATGTGTTGGATGCTTCTGATCTCTTTTTGCTGAGCCTGGGAAGAGCAGGGCTGGGAGCGTCTGGGGGTTTCTGCAGCTCTGCCCGGTGATGTGTGTCTTGGTGACACTGCAGAGAGGCTCTGCACATTACGAGGAAAAGAAAAACTTGGGTTAACATTTATCTCAGCTGTCATCGTTATTTGCAACACTAAATCTTCCTCATAAATAAGTGCAGAAATATTTGCTTCAAAGTGAAAAATTCATGCTTCAGTTAAACCTCAATTATATTTCCAAACAATATTTATCAGATTTTCGGATGTGAGCTTAGTGCAGTTCAATTTTGTGCTATCAGTCAGAAGTGGCAGCGCTTGAGAAGGGGGGCTGGGAGGTGTTTTTCAGGTGGGAAATGGAGTGTGCAGAGAGGAGGCAGCACTGCCAGGGCAGGTGAGAGGGGCCCGTGGCTTGGGTCCACTTTTAATAAAATATCAGTACATTAAAAAAAACCAACAACAACAACAACAAAAAAAACGCCCCAAAAAAACCAAAACCAAAACCAAAACAAAACAAAACACAAAACCCACTGTAATGTTTCTCTCTGCAGAACAGGGAAGCGGTTCTGAATTCTAAACTCTATTCCAGGGTCTTGGAATGGGAAGCTATTTTTCCATTCCATAATTCTGGGGAGGTAAAAACCAAGCACCTCTAATTTCACGACTCTCTGAATTTATTTCACCTAATCTTTCTTTCTACAGCCATTTACCACATTAATTTAGCAAAAAACCTGACAAGTGTGCATATGCAAAACTTAAGCTCTGTCCTTAGGAACACATTAAGCAAAGATTTAAGGTTTGAAATATAAGATTAATTCAACTCTTGCTTACCGCTTCATTGCAGAACTATTGATTATCTAGAAACTCATGTTTCTTGTTCATGTGAATTTGGCCATGTGTAATACATTCTATGTATAGTGCTAACACTTATGAGCAGAGAAGTAAAATCTTGAGCTGAATGGGAACGAAGTGTATGTTTTGAAGCTGCAACATGGAAGTGTTCAACAGATTCTTCTCAAAGTTTTGAGAGGAAACTTGTGGGCTGGAGCTGTGACAGCCTGCATACATGAGGTGCTGGCTCTCAGCTCGAGTTTTAGGCAGCGTCCCCAAATCTGGTGCCTCTGTGAATGTTCCTACTCCCATTCACCCACCCATTTACACCTGGAACTTCTTCTTGAAGTCATTTGTGCTTCTTCCATTAATGTACTAAAATTGAGCTACTCCCTTTGTTCTAAGGGAGCTTATTCTTTGGTCCTGTCCTCAAAGCAGGAATTAAACATTCATTTCAGTCCTGGGCAGAGGGAACTTTGTTTCAAAAGAAATTTGCTTTGGGCATGAGTAAATCTGATTCTTTGTAGGTTTGTGGGAGCACAAATTACAGCTCCCTGAAAGGAGAAATGGTAGGATGTTCCAGAAAGTCTCTGAACATGCAAGGCACATATTGTTGTTTATCTCAGATCTATGCCTCAGGACGGGGTCTTTTATATAGAAAAGGAGGGACCAAGACAAGTGTTGGAAAAAACCACCAGTACCCAGTGACCAGATTCCAAGATTCCCATTTCAGATACATAATAAGAGGGGAGCTATAGCAGTATCATTCAAATGTGACAGCAGTCACTCCAACCTTTGCTATTATGGCACAAATTATATGTTCTTGCCAGAGAAATAGGAAGGGCTGATACGGACTACAGCTGGGATTTGCTTTCTTATCTGTATTTTCCACACATGCTCTTTCATTTCCCTCTCTCTTCCTCTTTTCCAGGATCTAGGCTGGCTCTTAGAGCTGCTGTTAGTTTGCAAACAATGTGACAGCTTTACATCCTTCGGTTCTCAGCCCTATAGATCCAGGTTGAAAATTAAATTACTTAATTCCTGTGCTTTGTAATTGGGAGCATCAAGAGTGAAGCTCTGCCTGCAATGGGCTGTTTGTCGTGAAATGTCTCCAGAGGTCTTTTCCTGAGCTGTGGGTGAGGGATCCAGCTCTGGGGAATCCATGTGTGGTGGGTTTGACTTGGCTGTAAGTAAATGGGAATGGGAATGGGAATAGGAGTGGGAATGGGAATGGGAATGGGAATGGGAATGGGAATGGGAATGGGAGTGCACTCTCAGCCTGCACTGCTTCATGGCAAATGGAGAGAAAATGCTGAGCTGAAAATCCCCAGCAGAACAGGTTCTGGGAGTTGCATGACCTTGCTCTGCTGGAGTTAATGGCAGCTATTACTTACTACTAATAGCTCATCAAAGCATTTTAATTTATCTTTCTCTGGAGTGCATATTATAGATTCTATGAGTTGTAAGATTTGTAGGACCCTCTTGTCTCTGCCTTCCTGCTTCTTTTCTCGATCTCTGCAGCACTCATGGGCTCACCCGCCAGTACCATGGGGAAGTCCATTCCCACATTTCCATCCCATATTGCAGAGGGATTTCTGTAGTGGGAGACCTGAGTGCCAGGGTTGTGCAAACTGAAGGGTGTGCAAAAGATGACCCAGCAGTCACTCCTGCATGGGATTTGCAGCAGCCACACTGGAGAGGAGTGATTCTGAGAGATATTAAATGCAAAACCAAAGCAAGGTGAGGGGCTGATTTGATGGATTAATAGAAAAGTTAATTGGCCTTCCCCAGAATAATTGTTGTTTAAGTTTGGACAAACTTAGGGAAAAAACTCCAGAAGAGCTTTTCAGGAAATAAACCCCTAATTCTTTATCTCACTGGACTTAAGAAAAAAAATTTCATTTAGGGGGAAAAGTGGAAAAAACCTATTTATTAACACATACAAGAGAAACACTTTCCAGCACAGACCTAGATGACAAAAAAGTTTTCACCGAGAGAGAGAGAAACTTGGACGCTTCGATCTTCACTAGAAGGGCGAAACGCTTCTCTGGCCGGTGTCTAGAGGCAGGCCGCAGGGTTCCTCCGGAGCTGTTGCTGAATCCTCGGGGGTGAGGGGGAGAAGGGAGAGGGGGAGAGAGAGAAAGAAAAAAACAGCCGGAATAGCCAGCAAGCCTTAAACAGCAGCGAGCTAAACTAAATAATTTAAGCAATATAAAGTCAAAAAAAATTAAGCAAAAAAACAGCTAACTCACAAACTAGGCCATGAGCCACCACCACAGCAGCGATAGCCACACGCAGCAGCAGCCAGAGCCAAGCGCGCAGCCGCGCGAGCACACCCCCCCAAGCCTAGCCCGCGGCAAACCAAGGCCATTTCGCAGAGCAGAGCCCAGGCGGCCCCTCCCCCGGGAGCAGACAGCTTCATGGCCAAGGGGGGCAGGGTGAGGAGTCAGTCAAATCATTAACCCAGGACATTCCACCCATTATCTCATATCGTGATTATTGACACACGATTGGGATATACACTCATTAAACACAATATGAACACTTCTTCTGACTTGCTTAAACCTTCAACATTTATATATTCCTTTTGTTTTATTCTACAGTCAGATTTCTCTGAGGTACACAGCGGGTTGTTCCATTTTTCTGCATTATTTACCAAGTACATTCAGGTCCTTGAGCAAAGGCAATCCCCCAAATGGGTTTGCCTGTACTCGAGGCAGGATTAATTTATACTGTCTTTCCTAGCAATTTTTTGACATGGGCCGCTGGGACTTTGTCTCTATCTACTGTATTAAGGCACTCAGATTGGGCAGGACCTGCTTGGTTGGTGGAACCTTGAGTGTTAATTAACTAAGTGGCCTTTGCCAAATGCTGCTCCCAATTTTTAAAGGATCCCCCACCCAATGCCTTTAAGGTGGTCTTTAACAATCCATTGTACCTCTCTACTTTACCTGCAGCTGGTGCATGGTAAGGGATGTGGTACACCCACTCAATACCGTGTTCCCTAGCCCAGGTGTTGACAAGATTATTTTTAAAATGAGACCCATTGTTTGACTCGATCCTCTCAGGGGTACTATGCCTCTAAAGGACTTGTTTTTCTAGGCCCAGGATGGTGTTGCGGGCAGTAGCGTGAGATACAGAGTAAGTCTCCAACCATCTGGTGGTGGCTTCCACCATGGTCAGCATATAACATTTGCCCTGGCGGGTCTGAGGCAGTGCGATGTAATCAATTTGCCAAACCTCCCCATACCTGTACTTGGACCACCGTCCTTTATACCAGAGGGGCTTCACCCGCTTGGCCTGCTTGATGGCAGCGCAAGTGTCACAATTATGAATAACTTGAGTAATGCTGTCTATGGTAAGATTCACTCCTCGGTCTCGTGCCTACTTATAGGTGGCATCCCTCCCCTGATGGCCTGAGGCATCATGGGCCCATCGAGCCAGGAACAACTTTCCCTTATGTTTTTAATCTAAATCTATTTCCAGCCCCCCTATTTTTGCTGCTTGATCTACTTGATGGTTATTTCGCTGTTCTTCATTAGCTCTACTTCTGGGGACATGGGCGTCTACATGGCGAACCTTCACGGGTAGCTTGTCTAACCGAGTAGCTATGTCTTTCCACTCTTCAGCAGCCCAGATTGGTCTTCCTCTGCGCTGCCAGTTTGTCTCTTTCCATCTCTGCAGCCATCTCTACAAAGCGTTGGCTTCCATTCAGGAATCAGTGTAAAGATAGAGCTTTGGCCACCTCTCTCTTTTGGCAATATTTAAAGCCAGTTGGACAGCTTTGAGTTTAGCGAATTGACTAGACTCTCCTTTTCCTTTAGTAGCTTTTGCAACCCGTCGTGTAGGGCTCCATACAGCTGCTTTCCATTTCCGATTTGTCTCTACAATGCGACAGGAACTGTCGGTGAACAGGGCATAGCGGATTTCCTCTGCTGGTAGCTGGTTGTAAGGTGGTGCTTCTTCAGCCCAGGTCACCGGTTCTTGTTCCTCGTCTGTTACACCAAAACTTTCTCCCTCTGGCCAGTTGGTAATTATTTTTAAGATCCCTGGGGGATTTAATTTCCCGATCCGGGCGCGCTGCGTAATGAGGGCAATCCACTTGCTCCATGTGACACTGGTGGCATGGTGGGTGGAAGGAACTTTCCCACTGAACATCCACCCCAGCACTGGCAACCGGGGTGCCAGAAAGAGTTGTGCTTTTGTGCCAATCACCTCTGAAGCAGCTTGGACTCCCTCATAAGCAGCTAAGATTTCCTTTTCTGTTGGGGTATAATTGCCTTCAGACCCTCTGTAACTTCTGCTCCAGAATCCCAGGGGTCGGCCTCGGGTCTCACCAGGCACCTTCTGCCACAGACTTCAAGACAAACCGTGGTTTCCAGCTGCAGAGTAGAGCACATTCTTCACATCTGGCCCCGTCCTGACGGGGCCAAGAGCTACTGCATGGGCGATCTTTTGTTTAATCTGGATGAAGGCTTGTTGTTGTTCTGGGCCCCAATGAAAATCATTCTTCTTCCGAGTAACCTGGTAAAGAGGGCTCACAATTTGACTGTACTCGGGGATGTGCATTCTCCAAAAGCCTATAGCACCCAAGAAAGCTTGTGTCTTCTTTTTATTAGTAGGTGGAGACATAGCTGTGATTTTATTAATAACATCAGTAGGAATCTGACGTCTTCCATTTTGCCACTTTACTCTTAGGAACTGGATCTCACGAGCAGGTCCCTTAACTTTATTTTTCTTGATGGCAGAACTGGCTTTAAGGAGAATTCGGATAATTTCTTCTTCTTTCTTAAACACTTCTTTTGCTGTGTTTCCCCACACAATGATGTTATCGATGTACTGCAAATGTTCTGGAGCCTCACCCTTTTCCAGTGCAGCCTGGATCAGCCCATGGCAGATGGTGGGGCTGTGCTTCCACCCCTGGGACAGTCGGTTCCAGGTGTACTGCATGCCCCTCCAGGAGAAAGCAAACTGCGGCCTGCATTTTGCTGCCAAAGGAATGGAGAAAAACGCATTGGCAATGTCAATGGTGGCATACCACCTTGCTGCCTTGGACTCCAGCTCGTACTGGAGCTTCAGCATGTCCGGCACGGCAGCGCTCAACGGTGGGGTGACTTCATTCAATGCGTGGTAGTCCACTGTTAATTTCCATTTTCCGTCAGACTTGCGCACAGGCCAGATGGGACTGTTGAAGGGTGAGTGGGTTTTGCTCACCACCCCTTGGCGCTCCAGCTCCCGGATCATCTTATGGATTGGGATCACAGCATCTTGAGTTGTTCTATATTGCCGACGATGTACTATCGAAGTGGCAATCGGTACCCTCTGCTTCTCTACCCTCAGGAGTCCCACAGCAATTGGATTCTCACATAGTCTGGGCAGGGTGTTCAATTGCTGGATTCTCTCCGCCATTACAGCCGCTATCCCAAATGCCCACTTGAAGCCTTTTGGGTCCTTAAAATACCCGCTTTGAAGGAAATCTATTCCTAAAATATACGGGGCCTCTGGGCCAGTCACAATTGGGTATCTCTTCCACTCTTTTCCGGTTAGACTCATTTCCGCTTCCACTATGGTAAAGTCCTGTGATTCACCTGTTACACCAGCAATAGAAACGGTCTCTTCTCCGACACATCCTGATGGAAATATAGTACACTGTGCTCCAGTGTCCACTAAAGCTTTATACTTCTGTGGTTTCGATGTGCCAGGCCACCGAATTTACACGGTCCAAAACACTCGGTTTTCCCTGGCCTCACCCTGGCTAGAGGCAGGGCTTCTCTAAGCCTGTTTGTCCTTTTTGACGGGGGCATAGGTCTTTGAAGTTCCTTCAAGTGAATCGGACATGTTGTTATCATCCTCCTCATATGTGGCACTGTGGTTCCGGGCGACTGGAGCTGCTCTCTTTCTGATGGAACCTTCTTGTTGAGCCTTGTCTTTCTTCAAATTATGCACTCGTCGTGCCAGAACAGCTGTGGGCTTTTTATCCCACCTCTTTATGTTTTCTCCGCAGTCACGCAAGAAAAACCACAACTCCGCACGTGGGGTGTACCTTCTCTCCTCAGCAGAGGAGCGTCTGCGTTGACTGCCAGGACGTCTGATTTGCACAGCTGAGATTTGGAGGAGATCCTTCTTGATTTCCTCTCTCAGCTTCTTATGGTTTTCCTCCAACTTATCCTCCAAGTTTTGTAAACGTGTTTCCACGGCTGCAATCCTGGCATGCATTGGGCCATGCACAGAATCAGCGTACGCCCGAAGCTTCTTTGCCATATCAAGCACTGTCTCGTATGTGTCTTCTGGTTTCATGATTGCAAGAGCTGAGGTATATTTAGATGGTCCAAGCCTCACAAGCTTCTTCCACATAATCGGTGTGCATGGTACCAGATCTGGATTTCTAGTTGTTATGTCATCTGAGAAAATAATTTCTGCCACCGCCATCTCTCTCAAATGTTGGATTCCCTGCTCGATGGTTTTCCATCTGGTCTGCTGCATGTACAGGTCATCAGTGCAGAGATATCTTTGTGCCACACTGTTTAATACACGTGACCAGAGGCTCTGAGGATTAGCTCCCCTCATCATACCTTGATCGATGACTGGATTTTGAGACAGGGATCCCAAATGTCTCGTATCCGTGCCATCCAGGGTGGTTGCCTCACCTGCCGCATTCCAAAGCCGGAGCAGCCAACTAATTATGGATTTATCAGGTCGCTTTGTATAATCTTTTTTTAGACCACGAAGATCTTTCAGGGAAAAGGACTCATTATTAGTTTCTGATCTCTCATCAGTCACTTTAACTTCGGATTTTATATCAGGGGGAGTTGAAGGTCCTTCTCCTGCATCCTCATCATCATCATCCTTCACCGGCCGATCTGTTTTCTTTGTGCACTTTCTACTCCTGGTACTGGTAGCCACAGCCATAGGTTGAAGCTTGCTGTTTAATTTTGCCCCTGTCCTGGAGCCTGAGGTGTTAACTGCAGTTTGAGTAACTGGAATAGTAGCTACGTTATCTCCCTGTTCCCTTTCCTTTGTTTGTTGTCCTACACTATCTAACACGGTTCGATAAGCGTATGCCAGAGCCCAGCTCACTGCAGTGATTCTCTTTTCCTTAGAATTGTCCTGACACTTTCCTTTTAAGCACTTTGCAGTCTTGACTGGGTCTTGAATTTGTTCAGATGAAAAATCCCAGATTATAGGTTCAGAAAACTTTTTAGAATTTGGCCCAGTTCCTCCCATTTGCCACACCACTCAGAATTCTTTACACTCTGCTTTGCTACCAAATCAGGGGTTGTAACACCTGCATCTCTAGAAATCTCAGCTTTTATTCTGTATAAACTGCAGACAGTATAGAAAAAACTTACTAAATTAAATACCAGAAAGATGGTTTCCTTTACACTCAGGGAGAGCTGAACATTTTCTAACAGAGATGTAAATAATTCAGGGGAGAAGAAGGAAAATAAAGGCAAAAAATCCTCTTTGCTTGCTTCTCCTCTAATGAATTGAGTGCACAACACAAACTACGACTTGTACATCCTTGAAGTGGATTTTAACATCTTCATAAACTTCTGGCAGATCATTACAACCAAGCTTAGCCCAATGAGTATTTTGGTTAATACCCCTTTCATGAAAAAACTACGTGCTAGAGACAACACTGGGGCTATCTTTGAGTAAGAGAACAGGCCCAAAGACCACAGGGGTATTAAGATTTCAAAAAACTCTAAAGAGCAAACATACAGGCAGGCTTCCAATCCAAAAGACATCACGGCTTCAAAAAACATACTGATATCAATACAGGCCAATTAAAAACAAGATGTTATTAAAGTTTTTTCCACTTTCTCCTTCCCCGTACGGGCCACCAAATAAGGAATGTTTAAGTTTGGACAAACTTAGGGAAAAAACTCCAGAAGAGCTTTTCAGGAAATAAACACCTAATTCTTTATCTCACTGGACTTAAGAAAAAAAATTTCACTTAGGGGGAAAAGTGGAAAAAACCTATTTATTAACACATACAAGAGAAACACTTTCCAGCACAGACCCAGATGACAAAAAAGTTTTCACCGAGAGAGAGAGAAACTTGGACGCTTCGATCTTCACTAGAAGGGCGAAACACTTCTCTGGCCGGTGTCTAGAGGCAGGCCGCAGGGTTCCTTCGGAGCTGTTGCTGAATCCTCGGGGGTGAGGGGGAGAAGGGAGAGGGGGAGAGAGAGAAAGAAAAAAACAGCCGGAATAGCCAGCAAGCCTTAAACAGCAGCGAGCTAAACCAAATAATTCAAGCAATATAAAGTAAAAAAAATCAAGCAAAAAAACAGCTAACTCACAAACTAGGCCACGAGCCACCACCACAGCAGCGATAGCCACACGCAGCAGCAGCCAGAGCCAAGCGCGCAGCCACGCGAGCACACCCCCCCCCCAAGCCAAGCCCGCGGCAAACCAAGGCCATTTCGCAGAGCAGAGCCCAGGCGGCCCCTCCCCCGGGAGCAGACAGCTTCATGGCCAAGGGGGGCAGGGTGAGGAGTCAGTCAAATCATCAACCCAGGACATTGTCATTAACAAAATGCAGCTGCTAACCTGCCAGAACCAATCTGTGAAGACAGGGCTTGGGGGTTTTGTTAGGCTGGCTTTTATTCTGCTCATGACTACTTGGGATAAAGGTACTTTTTTCAGTCTTTCCATCTTCTGCTGACAGGACTTGGCGTGGGCTGTTCCAGTGATGCTCTGCAGTGGAAGTGGGTGAGCTCCAGCTCTGAGGATGGCCACAGAGCTGAATCCCTGCCCGTGGTTGAGGAAACTTGAACTGACAAGCACTGTGGGCTGGCTGTGCGGGTGCAGGGAAGTTTTCTGTGCCAAGTCAGTTCCATTAATCTTGGGGCTGTGACATGTCTGTGCTCTTATTGATTTCCCAGCAGGCTGATCATCACCAGTCTGATCATGACAGGAGCCAATATGGAGAAGGCACAGGGGGGAAATGGGGCTGGTGTGTTTATCTCTAGGGCACAGGATGCTCATAATCAATGCCACTTGGAGACAAAGCCAGATGGGTTGAGATAATTGATGAAAAGTGCCTCTGAGTAGGAGAGGTTCTACATAACTTGCGGGGGAGGGTGGGGGAGGGGGGGAAGAAGTGTTTTTTTAAGGACAGCAGATAGCTGTGTAGCTCTGATAGTGAGAGATGGTTCAGGCAGGCACTGACCACACCTGGCCAGCCCCACAGGCCAGGTGGACACTGGGGCTGGCTTGTGCCCATGGAGAAGGTTTCTCTCCAGGGTGTGGAGGGCTGGACAGAGCTGCAAAGGGTAAATAACAAACAAAAGCAGTAAGCCTGTCCCATTGCCATGGACCACCACAGAACCAACCTCAGGTCCCTGCAGCTCAGGCAGGGCTTGTGCAAGGCTCTTGCTATGCCAAAATACACAAACTCCCCCCCAAGTCCTTCATTTGGTCTCTGAAACTCTCCTCAAAGCAGTCACAAAATGTTATTTTCCAGGAACTTCATTATTTCTTCTCTACTCAATCAATAATGAGCTATCCCAGTCAAGCCCTACATATTAAGTTGTTTTCTTAATGTTCTTTGCTTGGAATTAAAATAGCTCTTAGGCAAATCTTAGAGAAACAATTAAAAGCCTGGTGCTTGAGAGATTTTTGCAATTATTAACTGATCACCGTTTGCTCCTGGAAAGACTTGTGCCTCCGGCATTGGTGGATGGGAGCTGTGTGCAGAGATAAGCACGGGGATATTTTTTGTTCCTTGATTGTGGTCTGAATGCAAACTTAAAGTTGCTGTTTGTTTACTTAGTATCACTTAATTTATCTCATTGTCTGTTTTGCATCCTGGAGCAACATCCTGGAGTGGCTTTTGGCTGGTGGAGTGAGGACTGGGACAGGTCAGTCCTTGGCAGAGCTGCCTCTCTGACCCAGTGTGTTCTGCAGAGGACAAGACTGATGGTTAACCTTGGCCTTTATCTGCAGAGAAATTACAGACCAAACCTGAAAACTCTTTACTTTAAGAGCCCAAGGAGGGTGAGCTGCAATCCCAGGTGTGCACTAGCCCAGCAGAACCTCAGCCCAAAGGCTGAACTCTGCACCCTTGGCTGCCCCAGAGCCTTGCAGGGAAGGGTAGGAGAGTCAAGCTGTGAGTGCCTGAATTGGAATTCTTGTCTCTCTCCAACTGTTGTTTAAAAGAAACAAAGATTGAACAGCACCGCTAAAAAAAAAAAAAAAAAAAAAAAAGTCCAGGGAAAAAATCTCAAAATATTTGTGTATATAAAATCCCAGAACCCAGATTGGGTTGGGAGGGGCATTAAAGCTCATCCAGTTCCACCCCCTGCCATGGGCAGGGACACCTTCCACTGTCCCAGGCTGCTCCAAGTCCCAGTTTCCAGCCTGGCTTTGGACATTTTCAGGGATGGAGCAGCCAAAGCTGCTCTGGGCAACCTGTGCCAGAGCCTCCCCACCCTGACAGGGAACAACTTGTTCCCCTCTAACCCTGCCCTCTGACAGTGTGAAGTCATTCCCTGTGTCCTGTCATTATATATCTACAGATATATCTATATCTATCTATCTATCTATCTCTCTTTCTATATTTTTATACACACATATATAAATGTATATTTGACCTCACCTTGCTGATGGGAGCCAGAAACTTGAAATAACAGAACAGGTTCCATTTTCAAAATTAAATTATTGTCTGGGTTTTATAGCAATTTATTGTTTCATGTTTCTGGATATCAAAGGGCTTTTTCTACCTACACAGAGTAGAGGAAAAAAAAATCTAATTTATTTTCTGTAGCTCATAAAAGGAAGCTCCTTTCCCCATGGCAGGACTTCTCCTGTCAGTTAATAAGCTCCTACAGCCAAACCTATTAGAAGCACTTTTAAGAGGTTGCTAGCAAGGTTTAATTTGCAGCGCCCCAGTGTCTGTTCCCACCCTCTGACAACTTCAGGTTGACACAATTGTTAAACCTCTAAGCTGCAAATAATTACAGTTCGTGCCTGATCAGGGACACGTTTATACATCATCAATACCAAAAGTCTGTCCCATGGGGAGCAGCTGAGGGAGCTGGGAAGGGGCTCAGCCTGGAGAACAGGAGCCTCAGGTGGGACCTTGGCTCTGCACAACTCCCTGACAGGAGGGGACAGCCAGGGGGGATTTGGGATCTGCTCCCAGTGATGCCTCAGGATTTTAGCTTTTATATTTTTCATATATTTGTAATGCTGCAATTCTTTAGTGTTTAACTCAAAACTCCATATCCAGTGTCAGCTGCTGCTTTCCCATTTTGATTAGACACAACAATTCCTCTCCAGACTGGGAATCAAGGACACCTCACTGCCTCAGACCTGAGAGATGGAAACAAAAGTGAGTTGGGGGAGCAAACTTGGGGTAAATGACTTCATTACCTGAAGCTGCAATTGGCAGATTAACCCCCAATATGTAGATGGAACAAACTTATAAAAGTCTGAAAACCCTTGACTTGTCATCCATTTCTTAAGTGTAGCACCTGGGGGGACTTTGTCTGCCCTAAATGTACCTGCAGGCCCTTAATGAAATACAAATACTTTTTATTCTCTTAATTTTGTCTGGCCTCTGTTTTTAGGTTGTCCTAAAAAAGCATCACCAGGGAACGAGGACAGGAGGAGAGGAAACAGCCTCAATCTGTGCCAAGGGAGAGGCAGGCTGGACATCAGCAGGAATTTCCCCGTGGAAAGGGGCATCAGACATTGGAGCTGCCCAGGGAGGTTTGGGGTCCCGCATCTGGAGGTGCCAAGGAACATCTGGACACAACACTCAGTGCTCTGGGCTGGAGATCAGGCACAGGCTGGACTCGATTCTCTTGGAGGACTTTTCCAACCTTAATGATTCTGTGATTTTTGCACCTTGGAGAGAAATAATAGTGTAAATTCTGTCATCCCTACCCAGTGTCAGAGCTTAGGAGGGAGAGCTCTGTTATTAATATATTTCTTTCCCAGATGTATTTCTTATCTTTCCCTTTTCATAAAAGAATGTCATTCCCAAGGTGGGCACAGCAAAAGTGGGTTTATAATGTGTCATTAGAAGCTTTAGACCTTGTGCCTTGCAGGCTGTTATTACTGTTCAGTGTGGGAGAATAGATGTTATTTTATTGAAAAAGCAAAACTGCATTAAACTGACAGGACTTTAATTTTTCATGGTAGCAGCAAGAATTCTTTTTTCCTATTTTTTTGCATTTTTATTACTGAGGAGCATGGTGACTGAGCTACCTGGTGGTTTTGTCAGTGCTGCTCTGACCATTCAAGTAGCAGCTGGACTAGGAATATGTATCATTTATTCATATGACAAATTTTTGGAACAGGATGCTGAATAAATGGAGGCTTCCTGCAGTTAGTGACCTAGAGAGCAGAGGGCAAAATGAAGTGTTTTGGAGTGGAACACTCCATCAAGTCATTCATTGTCACCTAGAAGTGATTCTTTTGTTGTTGACATTCTTGCCCAGACCACTATTTTCTGATTTGGAGTTTAGGCTGTGTTTGAGCTACAGGCTTGAGCTCATATGGATTATTGAAATAGAAGATGCTGCATTGAAAACCACCAAGATTCTGGTGTTTTTCTGGCATTCTCCAGCCAGGTGTCTTGTTAGGCTTCAGAAAACTCATAGATTTTACTTTTTCCTTTTAGATTCAGCTTACATTAAAAGTTACTGAGGTATCTGATGCCCTCTGACCCCCTTCCCACAAAGAGACATAATACTGATTTATATATAAAGGTCAAGGATATTGCTGTTGCTCAGTCTGTAAAAGTTTGACTGGAATGTTCTTCAAATCCGCAAAAAAACCCCAAACAAACCCCAAAAACTCCTCAAACTACAGAAGAGAAAAATTCTCTTGTGTGTTCTAGATTGGGGTAGAAGAAAGGGTGTTAAATAGCAAACATGAGCTTTAATTAGTCTTCTGCAAAAGATTAATGATGACCCAAGTGAAGCATGAGCTGGGGAACACAGAGTGCCTGACACTGGGGGCTCTTTAAGAAAGCTGAACAGGGATTTTCTTGAAATTCTTCCCTGTGAGGGTAGTTACTCTTTCCTACACGGATATGTATAGCTGTGTAGTTATTTATTGCGGGAGTCCGCCGTTCTTTGTGTCGGAATGGACGGGTCGTCAGGGACAAAACTCAAACGCTCTGTGTAGGCTAAATGTTACAGTTGCAGTTTATTATAAAAGAGCCTCCTAGGGGCTGCCCGGCGCAGCCGCAAAAGCAGGACGAGAGAGAGAGAGAGAGAAGAGAGAGAGATATTAAAGTTAAGAGGAGCAAGGAGGGGAGACAGAGTAAGGGAGAGAAAGAAAGAGTGTAATGGGATAAAAGGGTATTGGGGTAATAGAGGGAGAAGAGTAAGAAGAGAGAGGAGCAAGGGAGAGAGAAAGAAGAGACAGGAGGCAAGAGAGCGATTTCCAGTTTACAATACAATAAATCCTTTTCCATGATGAATATTCTAATTTCCATTAACCAATGTACTACAAGATACAAATTCTATAGCATTTACATAGAGCTTATAGGAACCATGATACTAGCATGGTGTGTTACATTTTAAATTCTAAGATCTAATCTACGGGCGCTGGCTAGTCTTTTTGTGCCCTTTGGAGCCGAGGGCATTGTTTCATCAAGAGGGGATTACCTCCAGGGGCTATTCTATTTCATGGTAATTCAGTAACTAAGGTTTTCCTGTAACATCTTCCCTATCCCAAACACTTCCCCAACAATTTATAGCCATAATGTCTGTCCTCCTGTGAAATTGTGACAGGAGTCAGTAAAAATAGAAAAAAAACTTGTTATGCTTCAAGGTTGCATTGAGAAGAAAGTCTGGAAAGCAAGGAGTGTGATCCCTCACTTGGGTGAGCACCATCTGGAAGGGATCAATCCCACTTCTGAGTGCCTGAGTCCAGGCAGGATCCTCAGGGAGGATGGTGGCTGCTTTCAGTGCAGGAGCAGGTGGGTGAACTGCAGCAGCCTGTAGGAGCTCAGAGTAAATAATTGAACTGTCTCATGGCCTTAAAATCTGTGAACCTGTGAAGGGTTCAATTTGCTGCTGATGGGAGCACCAGTGCTCCGGAGATGTTCATCCCTGCGCCTGGAGGCTGCCCAGGCAGTTCCAGCCCCTTGGTCTCTTTGCTACAATTATTTGTATTTATAAAAAGAGTGAAGTGCCTGCAGCACTTTGCCTAAAATGGTAATAAACATTCCTCAACAATGCAAAAGACTTTCTTTTGATAAGATCATTTTAAAAGGTAACTGCTTATGATAATACAATTTATTCGTAATGGCTTGAGGGCAAGCTAGGATGGAAATGAAGCATGTCTTCCATTAGAACCACACAGAAACAAACTAATAGGCTGCAGAGAGAACCATTTGTAATGTTACTATAATTCACATGATTCATTAAACTGAAATGGAAAATGATAGCATTTCCCCCTGAAAAAAGTTCGTATGGAATTACATGCTGAGATCACTTAGCTGAACTATTTTGTTGACTAAGCATCTTTTTGTGCTGATGTGGAGATTATAGAGGCCCACAGCCATTTATTTTTCTGATTGCTAAAATTAGAACTCCTTTTTCTTATGGGATTGTTGGGATGTGTTTCCCCTCTGGCTGTGGCTGCTGTCCGTGGCAGGGGCTGCTCTTTGGGCAGAGAGAATTGCTTAATCCTTGGAAATGTGCTCTGGTGCTCACTCTCCCAGGTCACTGCAGGGAAGTGAAGGATTGAATGGCTGGGAGGCAGTAAAAGGCACAGGAGTGATGGAGTTTAGCAGCCGGAGATAAAAACACAGTTGCTTTCCAGGTGATTCATGTCTTTGGGATCTGGAGAAGTTTCTCTTGACATGCACACTCAGCCCACCCTAGAATGTCACCCATGATTAATGTCAGCAAACACACTGTGCCATTTAAAGGCTTTTTGGAAAACAGCACATTGAGCAGGTTTTAATGCTGATTTTTTGACACCCTTCACATTTGGCCCTGACATCCTGCAGAGGAGACTCTGTCTTCCACTGGCCATTTATCAGAAGTATCAGAGGACAAAGAAAGAATATTTTAAATGGGCTCAGGATGACCTCAGAGTGGATTAATACATTTGGGAGGACTGATCAACCTGACAATCTCATATTCATCAGTGTGAAATCAATCTGAAAGGTACAATGGATTGTATCTCCGTAACTGTTGATAGAGGATGCCAGAACTGACAGAATAACCTGGCACTTGCTATTTATTGTGTAGGGATGCAGAATACTTACTTGTGTACATAAACATCTCTTCCTTCTTTTGCAACATATTGAACAGCAAGAAAAACTAATGGCAGTGTGGGACAACTGGGCATTTTCTGACAGACTCGCACATCTCTTCAGTCATCTGTAATTCCAGTGAATTCCCATATCATGCAACAAAGGAAAGCAGGAGCTACAGTGATGGAATGTAACTCTAGTGCAGTGTCATTTACATTTTGCTTTACTAGACAAAAGTCAAGTAATTAATCAGTTGATTGCTTAATTCAAAATTCAGTCGATTGCAATTGAGGCTTTATCACTCTGCTTTCCACATGATGTGATTGGGTTGATAAATTTGATTTTGTTTTGGTTGTCTGGCTCTAAATAAAGTAAGTTTGGGTACAGGCAAGCCAGAAGCTTCAGGTTTTGTGGGTGAGTAAAAATTGAAAATTGTGAGCAACATTGCACAGGGAGGTTTTTAGACAACCCAGTTGGGTTTCAGAATGTGCACTCAGGGTTGTGTTTTCAGAAATGCTGAGCTGGTGCTGGAGAGAGGGAATCTCATCAATCCATAAAAACATCTCCAAGGGGTGCCAAGAGGATGGTGCCAGGCTCTTTTCAGTGGTGCCAGTGACAGGACGAGGAGCAATGGCCATAAATGGAAACACAACTTTTCATCTCAACACGAGGAAGAACTTCTTTCCACGGAGTATGACTGAGCACTGGAACAGTGTCCAGGGAAGACATGGAGTGTCCTTTTCCAGAGCATTCCAACCCCACCTGGACACTGCTCTGGGTTCCTGTGGTCGTGTCTTGGCAAGGGATTGGATTGGATTGGATTGGATTGGATTGGATTGGATTGGATTGGATTGGATTGGATTGGATTGGATTGGGTTGGATGATCTCCAGGGGTTCCTTCCAACCCCAGCTATTCTGTGATTGTGTTTGCTCCACTTCTTTCAGCTCAGTTTGGGTGCATTTACCTTTGGAATGTCAGATCCTGTATTCCCAAGTGGGTAAAGCTTCCCTGCTCTAGACAACACCCACACATTATAGAATGCATTCCAGCTCCTGTTCAATCCCACAGGGGGGAATCAGGGCTCTCATCCAGTGCTATTCCTGGGCAGGAAAATTTTCTCTTTGTGCAGAGCCTCATGCTGCACAAGCCTTGTGCAGTGAAGGAGAGTGCTGGGAGCAAGAGGGTTCAGGCAGAGAGGCGAGCATGAGAGAGGGGCTGTGAATTCCATGGATGTGCTATCTCTAAAAAAAAATTAGACTTGAGAGTTCTTTCTGAAAGGGTGTGTAAAATCTTACAGAATCACAGGGTGGGAGAAGCCCTCTAAGGTGATCGAGTCCAACTGTTCCCCCAGTACTGCCAAGGCCACAATTGACCACGTGCCATATCCACATGGATTTTAATTCCCCCCCTCTGCCAAGGAATTTAATTTAATTTAATTTTAATTCCCTTCTTTTAATTCCCCCCCAGGGATGGAGACTCCACCACTGCCCTGGATGAATAAATGTTTCCAAATATGCAGATGAGCAAAAAGCAGGTAAGGATTTGTGGTGGTCATGTTTGAGTACTCTGCAATCCTTTCCTTGAAGTGTTAGAGTAAAAATGTTCACATTAGTGACTGGTTTGGTTACATCCCTGATGACTCGTGGTTATCTTGGTGACAAGAATCCTGGACTGGAGGTAGGAAATCACAGTCACTTCACTTGAAGGTGGCACAGTCTCCTGGGTTCTGACCAAGTAATTACTTGTAATTAATTTCAAACTTGAAATGAAATGTCTTCCTTGAAATGAGAATTTAAACGAATTAGCTGCATTTCTTGGCAGATTCTGGTTTAATTTAAACTCCAGGTTTTGCACAGTTTTGGCCTGGCACACAGACTTTAACTGCAGTCACTTCTAACAACAAACAAAACCACGGGGAGAGCAGAGCTTGGCTGAGGCAGTGCTGGGGTTTGAAGTTTCTCACAACTATTGAAGTTGCTCTCTAATTAATTAACCCTGAGCTAATGGTTTGCCTGTTGAAAGATGTTCACTTGGTGCCACAAACTTCTCATTTACCACCCAAATCTGAGCCATCAAGGCAGGGCTGAGGGAGCTCCTTCTGCTCTGGTTGACAAGGTGGGGTTTAGTCACAGGTTGGACTCGATGATCTTGGAGTCTTTTCCAACCTGGGTGATTCTGAGAGGCTGCAGAACTTGCCGCTGTAGGGGAGGCTGTCCTGGTGCTGTCTTTGGGGTGTAAGAGTGGGCATTTCCCCCAGGGAAAGGTGGCAGGAGGGCTGGGATGGCAGCAGCCTCGAGCAGGATGGGATCTGGGAATAGCTGTCTCTGTGATGGGGCAGGGTGGAGTGATTGGGACAGAGCAGTCACTGCATAAAAATAAGTGCATTGGAATATTGGAAATGTTTCTAAATACTGTACCCCTAAAAGAAAGGGAAGATGACACCCCTAATGACAAAGCCACAAGAACAATTTCATTTTCCTCCTCCTAACGTGAAATTGTTGGGGGAACACCACGGAGCTTCCAGAAGAGAACTCTTAGCTAATCATGAACTCATTTGTTGATACACCTCCTAATTTCGAGTCTGATATTTATTCAGCAGCTTAAAATGTTTTTGTCACGTCCTTGAAGCCACCTCATTAGCTCTGTTATTTGTCCCATTAGCGCCATTGATCACACGGCGTTTGTGGTTGGGGTTGATGTGGAGGCAGATGTGTTCCACAGGCCTGAGTACGAGCTGGAGCTGGCAAAACAGGGAGTGATTTAATGAAGTTTTGATACAGCTCATCAGATACTGAAATGGGAAGATGCAATATTAATTTAGAAACACATTATCATTTCAATTGTAGTCGTTCAGGAGAGTATTAATAACAGGGGAGCTTGTGGTGGTTTGGGAAGATGATATATTATTCTAAAGGCAAAAATATTCTTCAGAATTATGTTTCATTTGACACCTAAACATCTAGCTTATTCCTATTATCACTGTGTAATCAATTTTTTTTTTTGCTGTGTCTTCCGTGCTTACAAACACAATCACTGGAGGCATTTCAGGCGCTGCACGGGAGGTTCTGGAGGGGGGAGGCAGGATGAGCTTGAAACACCAGGCTGACAACTTCTATCTTTTAATCCTCAATTCTTCTGTGGATTTAAATGACTTGAAATTCTTTTTGACAGCAGGAAGTCCTTTTGCTGTCACAAGCAAAAGAAAGAAAGATGCAAATGTCATCTAAAACTTGTTCTATCTGTATCAGATCAGGCCGTGTCCCACGGGAGGGACTGACCACTTCTGGAAGCTTTGACCCTTCTTACAGGGGACTTGCTAGACTCTGGGATGAATGAGGGGTGTCCCAGTCTGCTGAAACAGACTTGGCTCAACCAGAGCAGCATCCCTGCTGATGAGAGACATAGAAAACATATCCTGATTTTTCTGACCTGTCCTGGTTTGAAGGATAAGTGTCTGCCAATAAAGGCAGAAGCTTCTCTTTGAAATGGAGAATGTAAACTACCTCCCCCCAAATTATTATAATTTTGAAATTAAGGGGCTCTCAGGCAAAGAGATGGGAATGAGGAATAACAGTTCTTTACTAGGAAAATTGAAATAGAAATACAGTATTACAGAGAACAATCCCAAAACACTGCCAGAGTCAGAATCCAAGCTGACACCCCGTCAGGCAGTCAGGGTGTTGGTAGCAGTCCCATTCAATGGTGGCTGCATCCTCCTGCAGTGGCAGATGTGGTTCAGTTGGAGCAGTGCTCCTGTAGAAGGTGCAGTTTTCCTCTGAAGGTCCAGAGATGATGTGGAGAATGGTCTGGTTTTCCTCTGGAATCCAGTGGAAAAAAAGCTGCCTTGGTGTTCAAAATCTCAGTTTATATCTAGGTAAGAAATGTTTGGCTCCTCCCCCTGGGTGGAGCATCTCCCAGTGGGATGATGTAATTTTATCAGTCATGCACTGGGACTCAATGGCCATTAACAGGAGATATCTCCTGGAGGGAGGATGGGTTGTGGAAAAGATAAAGATGATTGCCCCGGCTGGTTTAACAGATGGTGATAGAATACACATTTCTAGCCACATCCTGTATTGCAACCAAAGACAGACCTCAGGACATTTGACAAGCCTGATTTGGACAAACCTGAATTAACTGTTACTTGGTAATCTATGAAACCAGCCTTCTTTTTACTGTGACACTTGTCCAGGGCATAGCCTCACTGTAAGTGCCCAGCCTGAAGTTCTCATGGAACCAAAGACCTTGAGGATCATTGAATCCAACCATGAATTGTGTTGTGTAAATGGTGAGCTGGAGAAAAGTCAGGAAGGGATGTGCTTCCCCATTAAAAATCTGGTTGGGGATGTCCCTCCTGCTGTGCCTGCCCCTGTGGCATGTCCCTGCTCCTCAGCTTTCTGAGGTGAGATAAAAATAAATGTTCTGGAAAAGACTTAGATGGCTTGAACTTTGCATTCTACTGTTGAAGCATGGGAAGATTTAAATGGCTCCTCACTCTCACAAGTAGGAGTCCTGCCATCCTGCATTTGAATAACCCAGATCCTCCAAGGCCATCAGTGTCATCAGTTCCTTCTCCCTCTTGGACCCATCCCAGTGGGGCAGCTCTGGAGCCTGTGAAGAATCTGGGGTTCCCTCTGTGTCTTAGGCTGTAAATAAGACCTATTCACATCCTTAGGGTGCTTTGGGCAAACGTGCAGGTTCTCTCCAAAAACCCTGCTCATGGCTTGGGTGAGCTCCAGCCCGAAAACCGCTTAATTACCATAATATCCTGGCACTGGTGTACAAGCAAATTCCCATCTAACTGCACAACAAAGCAATATTTTGTGTTTATTCATAACCACAGCCATTTAATATGTGAATTTTTGAAATCCTCAAATGAGTTGTCTGCAGGACAGCTCCTCCCTAAGAGCTTCACAGTGAATTCCAGCCTGCTGCCTTGCTGTCCAAGGAGCAGGGCTGGATCCTGGGCTGCTCCAGGCTGGTCTAGCTCAGAGGCTCTGGGGCTTGGGGCAGTGTCCCAGGAAGTTTCTGAAGATTTTACTGGGTCTCTGGACTTCAGCTTTTCTGCCTGGGTTTTAATAAACCTGTTATTGCTGCCTAGCTGGATGCTTGGCAGCTCTGCTGGACTCCAGCACTCAGACTGCAGCGCCTTCCATAATTTTCCTGACACAGGCAGCAAAACAACCTTGGCTGGCTTCTCCCAGCCTGTGGGACCTGTCATTTCCCCAAGAAGGCTCTCAGAGCCTGCTGGCTTTTTTTTTAATCCAGACACAGCTCTGGTGGGGAGAGGCAGGTGATGGATGAGCAGTGTGCAAGCAGCAGCGCATCATCTCAGCAGGCAGAGACAGCTGGGCATGAGGCAGCTGTTTGCTCAGAGCACACTCAGCCTCAGAAATGTGTTTGCTGGACACTGTTCCCCCAGGGAGAATGCTGGAATTGAGCTTTTCTTGGGGAACTATGAGCCTGCTCTTACAGGCAGGGTTAGTCTTCCCTGACACTGGTTTTTAGTGGGAATACCATCTGGTGATTGCCTGGTGCTTCTGAGACTGTCACAGTGGGGGCTCAGCTTCACTGCTGTGCCCAAGAATTGCCATGGTGGGCACTTCTGGTGACAGGTTTTGGGCTCCATGGAAAAGTAGGCATTTCAAACTGACAGAGAGCAGGCTTAGATTAAATATTAGCAAGAAATTCTTCCCTGTGAAATGTCCAAGGCCAGGCTGGATGGGGTTTGAAGCAGCCTGGGCCAGTGGAAGGTGTCCCTGCCCATGGAAGGGGTGGCACTGGATGATCTTTAAGGTCCTTCCCAACCCAAACCATTCTGAGATTCTCTCTTTATCAGTCAGTGCTCAGGCCTGAGTGGTTGTGGACAAAGTCACCTCTGGGGATGCTGTGGGTCAAGCCAGGATGGGAGCATGGCTGGAGGATCTCACACACCTGCTCCAGGTAGATGAGAAAGTTGCTTTGATGGTTTTATGCAGAAGTTCAGAGTCAGCAGCCAAAGACATGTGTTGTTCCCTCCATCTTCTCACGGAATAAGAAGGTACCTGTTGGTTAAAAAGAATCAGATGCTCCAACAGCTGCCAGCAGACACCACCTCCTCCTTCTCTCAGGGTGTCTGCTCATGAAACAAGGATTTTACCTTGCTGTGTGCATATATAGGTAAAAAGTAACCAAGGATGAGCAAAGGCAAATTTGCCACTTCAAATGAAATAATGGAATTCAAATTTAAGGGATTGTTTCTGTTAGGTAGACATAATAATTTCCTCAGTAATTTCTTTACTTGATTCCCAAACCAGGGCAAAGTAATGGGCTCAAACATCAGCTTTTCCAGGGGTTTTTCTCATTGGGGACTGTGTGGTAGCTGCCCTCTGAGTTGGACTTTGAGCCTTACTTGTGTTTCAAATCTTTTGCACACTTGGCTGCTCCAAGTGCTCCATCACACAGTGCTGGGCCTGAGGAGTCACCACAGGTTACTGTGGCCTTGGGGACAGCTTTTGGCATGTTCTCATTGAACCAAATCTATATAAATAAATCCTTGTGTTAGACTGCTGGTTTCACAATAATTTAAATCAACAAAGGCCTGGGCTCCCTCTCCAGTGGCTGCTGCTCTTCCCATGAATGGGGGAAGACAAATAACGAGTCAATATTTTACTCCTCAGGCTCTGCCACTGGCAAACGCTTCCAAACATGCTCTGTGAATTTATGCTGCTGGTGGCAGACTTCCCTGGCAATCCTGGTAATTAATCACTCTGTTTAACAATTAGAAACATTTCACTGCTCTGATTAGCACCAGGTGAAGTGATGAGTACCATTAATCAAGTACAGGGAAGGACTGGCATTGGATTTGGGTAGAGAAAGTTTAGTTTGAAACCAAAGAGTGTCTGGTGTGAGAAGAGCCTCGGCACTTGGTTGTCCCCCAGATTGGGGGATCAGTGCTGGGGACAAGGGCAGAATAAAGTGCATTTGGGAAAAAACACCCCAAATTTGGCACCAGGTCCATCACTCAGGGAATCTGGGGTGGCCAAGTGAGCTACGCCTTGTACGTACCCCTGGGAAAAACCCAGAAAGTTCCACAAGTCCCAAAATACTTCCTAAAAATATAACCTTTAAAGATACTTCTCCTCTTTTTGCTGTTTATATTGGCTTTCAACTGCCTGCTCTTTGACTAGAAGACTCTAACACACTGGTGAATATTTCATGTGGCTCAGCTCGCAGCAGCTGCTCTGCAGAGCCCTGAAGGAGCTGGTTGTACCTGTCACTGCTGTGCCAGGTGATGTGACAACCCCTCCCACGCAGTTCTGCCTTAGTGCCACAGCTCCTGTCCTGTCATCACCTTCAGAATTTGTCTTAGGTTGCAATAAAGGATGTGACCACCTGTTGAAGCCGGGTGGGACAGTGACCCTTATCTCTGTGGCACATATTATCTGCTAATGGGCCATCTTTAAACCAGCCAGGGCAATCATCTTTATCTTTTCCACAACCCATCCTCCCTCCAGGAGACATCTCTTGTTAATGACCGTTGAGTCCCAGTGCATGACTGATAAAATTACATCATCCCACTGGGAGATGCTCCACCCAGGGGGAGGAGCCAAACATTTCTTACCTAGATATAAACTGAGATTTTGAACACCAAGGCAGCCTTTTCCCACTGGATTTCAGAGGAAAACCAGACCATTCTCCATCATCTCTGGACCTTCAGAGGAAAACTGCACCTTCTACAGGAGCACTGCTCCAACTGAACCACATCTGCCACTGCAGGAGGATGCAGCCACCATTGAATGGGACTGCTACCAACACCCTGACTGCCTGACGGGGTGTCAGCTTGGATTCTGACTCTGGCAGTGTTTTGGGATTGTTCTCTGTAATACCGGGGGCAGGAAGGCGCTGCCCTCCTACAGAACACATCCCCTCTTTTAGGAAAAGCCCTTCCAAAAACCAGAGCCATTCCCTAGCCCAGCTGTCAGTACTGCCTGCTGGTCTGAGCCTGGCCCACCCGTGTGGCACAGGGAGGAGATCCTGCTGCATCTACCAGGCTGCGTCCGGGTTCTGCCCTCACCATTTTCCCCTCAGTGTTGCTGGGAACACTTGTGTGCATTTGGAAGTGCCAAATAAAGACCCCGAAGACAATCCTAATTAATCACCCAGTGTTCTGATCCCTGAGGGAACACTTGTGTGCATTTGGAAGTGCCAAATAAAGACCCCGAAGACAATCCTAATTAATCACCCAGTGTTCTGATCCCTGATCCCACCAATCCTTTTTATGTGTCCTTCCTTCCAGTTCCTGACGCGTGACCCCAGGGAATGGCTGATGTACCAGGGATGCAGTTGCCTGGGCGTGAGTGAGGTCCCAGCCTTGGCAATGTCTCTGATCAAATTAGTGTTTAATAGGAAAAAAGGGATATTCCCACTGAAATTCAAGAAAAACCTCTACCGTGGAGCTGTTTTCCTGCACCTCGGGACAGGGAGGGGTGATCTCTGTGGGAAGGGCCACCTCTCCCTGGGGACAGGGTCCTGCCACACTGCCACACACATGTTCCCAGGGCTGGGGTATGGCCAGGGAATCCTCATGGCTCCGCCTCCACGGCTCTGCTGCCGACATCATCATACTCCAAGTGCCCCGGGGGCTGTTCCAAGGAGACCCTTGTAGATACTGGGGAACTTGGAGGGGAGGAGATTCCACCTTGGGGACAGCACAGAAAGGTGACTGAGGGGGCAGGCAGCTCCGTGTCCCCCTGACAGACACCACCTGGGCTCTGACCACAGCACCCATGGATCTGCTGCTGGGTCCCTATCTGGCCCCACAGCCAAACCCTGCCAGGGAGTGGCTCTGCAGAGGGCACAGGGCAGCTGTGAGGCCTCTTACCTAGGGGGAGGACACAGATCCACCTCTGCTGTGCCACTCCCTTGGACATGTCCCCAGTGCCTGGAGCAGGGGGATCCTGTGGCACATCCAGGACATCATCGTAGCCATCCGGGATTCCTTACTGGGGCCAGGCAGTGGGGTCTGGGAAATGCAGAGGGGTCCATGGCAGTGAGCAGCAGCTCTGGCATGGGCCTGGCTGTGCCATCCCCTCTGGCCTTCCCACCAGGGATGTGCTGGTGACCCTCGGGTCCAGCAGGGAAAGGCAATGCTTCAGTGGACACTAACAAGAGGGAGAACTTGTCCCCTCAGCTCCCCAGCCTGGCTGTGTCCCGCCTCCCCTGCTCTCTCCACTGGATTCCTGCCCTGGGGCCCTACCTGGGAGTGCCTCAATGTCACTCCCCTCCATGCTGACCCCGCTGGAATACGGCAGCTTCTTGACCCATTCCTCTGACAGGAACCTGCAGGGGATAAAGAGGGACATGGGGGTGGCCTCAAGTGGCACTGCAGGTGACAGAACCTCACACCACACAATGTGGCTGCTCTGGGACCAAGGGGACACTGCAGGGACACCAGGACCCTAAGGTGCGTGGGGCTGTCAGGCAGAGCCTTCACTGCACACAGAGCTGGGGCACAAAGTCTGCACCCACCTGGGCCACTGGGCACCTCCTGGTACTCCAGCATGGCCGTGTAGTACAGGTCCTAGTAGACAGCGTTGGAGATGGCATCTGCAGCTCTGCCACGGCCTGGAAACACAGGCAGCATTTACCTGGGGCCCTGGGTACTGTGGGTGACACCACAGAATTCACAGAATTCACAGAATTCACAGAATGACTGGTTTGGAAGAGACCTTCAAGATCATCGAAACCCATGTCCTAAACCTCAACTAGACCCTGGCACCAAGTGCTTTATCCATGCTTTTATGAAACACATCCAGCTATAGTGTCTCCACTATCTCCCTGGGTATACCATTTCAGTACTTTATCACTCTTTCTGTGAATAACTTTTTCCTAACATCCCACCTAGATCTTTCCTGGCACAGCTTGAGACTCTGTCCTCTGGTTCTATTTGTCACTGCCTGTTGAAAGAGACTGACCCCCACCTGACTACAACCATCTTTCAGGGAGTTGTACAGAGTGATAAGGTCACCCCTGAGTCTCCTTTTCTTCAGGCTAAACCACCTTCAGCCGTTCCTCATAGGGCTTGTCTTCCAAGCCCCTCACCAGCCTCGTTGTCCTCTTTTAAGATGTGTTTGAGCCTCTCAAGGTCCTACCTAAATGAGGGGCCCACTCAAGGTGTGGCCCCACCAGTGCTGAGTAAAGGGGAAGAATGACTTCTCTGCTCCTGCTGGCCACACTATTCCTGATCCAGGCCATGATGCCATTGGCCTTCTTGGCCACCAGGGCACACTACTGGTTCATGTTCAGTCAGTTTTTAATCATCACCCCCAGGTCCCCTTCTGCCTGGGCACTGTCCAGCCACACCATCTCCAGCCTTTAACACTGCAGGGAGTTATTGTGGCCAAAATGCAGGACTCGGCACTTGGACTGATTAAAATTCATCCCACTGGACCCTCCCCTTCCCTCCAACCCTTCCAGGTCTCTCTGCAGAGCCCTCCTACCTTCCAATAGATCGACACATGCTCCCAGCTTAGTGTCATCTGCAAATTTACTGATGGAAGACTCAATATCCTCATCCATGCCATCAATGAAAATATTGAACAGAACAGGTCCCAGCACAGAACCCTGAGGGACACCACTGGCGACAGGCTCCCAGCTGGATGCAGCACCATTCACCACCACTCTCTGGGCCTGGCCGTGGAACCAGTTCTTAATCCAGCCAAGAGTGCTCCTGTCCAAGCCACGGGCTGCCAACTTTTCCAGGAGTGTGCTGTGTCCAGGTCAGTGTCCAAAGCCTTGCTGAAGTCCAGGTACACAACATCCACAGCCTTTCCTGCATCCCCCAGGCGGGTCACCTGGTCATAAATGATCAGGCTAGTCAAACATGGCCTACTCCTCTGTCCTGGTTTAGGGGAAATATGGGAGGAAACTTCTGAATGAGGGCCCTCAACTGACTCGTGGAAAAAATATTCCTTCAGGGAGAAGTGGGAAAAAAGCTATTTATTTAACTGACAAAGCCCTCCCAGCACAAAAATGAATACCAAACAGGAAAACCTCTCACCGCTCCAAAGAGATAACAGATTCAGAAGAGTCCCTCTCGTGGGTTGCAGCCCTGCTCACTCAGGCTGTTCTCAGTCCCTCCAGTGCTGGGAAATTCTGTGGCCCAGGCCAGGCCTGATGTGCCACAGGTGTGAGCCCTTAGTGCTCTTCTGGGTTTTCAGTGCGGAACAGGTTTGAACAATTCCAAGAACAAAGGAAAAGAATGGTCCAGGGGAACTCCTTTGCCTCAGATAGCCAGAAAAACTAACTAAAAGCAAAAAGGAGCTTTTTCACACCATCAACTGCAGACAACATGGTCTGTGTGAAGAAGACAGGGGAGCAAGTGCAGTGTCTGGTAACAACTCTGCACCTCTTTCTCTCCCCCTTCACTCCTGGAACCAGTCTTAAAGCTGCAGAATACAATATTCAACACCAACAGATGATTTGGGAATACAGGCATCATGAAGTCACCCCAAGACATTCTGCCCTTCATCCCCCATATCGTCAGATTACTACTATATCTAATATATATTCTAATTCTATAAACACATACATAATACATAAACATATATATATATACAGGATACAGCTACATACACACAATGACAGTGACATCCAATAGTAGTATCTGCATATGATTCTCATCCAACAATCATATTTCTCTGAGATACACTTTGTGTTGTCCCACCTCTCTGCATTATCCACCATGCGCAAACTGGTCCATGAGCAACGACAATCCCAGGAATGGGTTTGTCCGTATTCAAGGCAGAATTGATCCAAACTGTTTTCCCAAACAAGCCTCTGACATGCACTACTGGGACTTTATTTCCATCTACTGTATGCAAGGACTCAGACTGGGCAGGGCCTGCTCGGTTGATGGAACCTCAGGTGTTAACTAACCAGGTGGCCTTTGCCAGATTCTGCTCCCAATTCTTGAAAGATTCCCCACCCAATGCTTTCAAGGTAGTTTTTAACAGTCCATTGTACCTCTCCACTTTGCCTGCAGCTGGTGCAAGGCAGGGGATATGGTACACCCGATCAATGCTATGTTCTCTAGTCCAGGTGTTGATAAGGCTGTTCTAGAAATGAGTCTCATGGTCTGACTCAGTTCTCTCAGGAGAACTATGTTTCCAAAGGACTTGTTTCTCAAGGCCCAGGGTGGTGTTCCAAGCAGTGGTGTGATGCACAGGGTAAGTCTCCAACCATCCAGTGATGCAGGAAAAAACTGGACTTCTGGTCAGCAAATCAATATGATTTTGCAGAAGCCGATATATTGTTTATAATTTACTTTAATTGTACATTTCTAGAGCCTGCACCTACATGGGGACACACTTTACAATTGGTAATTTTAAGATATTGATCCACCCATTCAAACTTCTGAAAGTCCATAATTGGTGGGCTTCAGGATCTTCGCCACCTCCCATCACCTTGAATCTTCTCATCTTGGTAGTCTGTGTTTTCAGCTTCTTCTCTCCTGATTTAGCAGAGTTTATGTTCCAGTGGCCTTGAGAGGTTTCAACAAGTTATCCAAAGACTCCCAGAATTTTCTCATACTGTGCACCTAATAAACACTGGTCTAAACTAAGAAATACACAAAAACAGCTAGTGTGAGAAAAAAGCGTGTGAACGGACAGCAAAATATGCAGAAATAACTGAACAGCAAAACATAGCGACTAAATATAGTTTTTGGCTGGTGCACACACACAAGGCCCAGATTTGTACAGACATGTCCACAGAGGTCTAGACCTTGTTCAGCATTACAACAATCCCCCCTTCTTTTTCTTGCACCTACCAAATCATCTTTGCTATCATCTCATCTCATCTCATCTCATCTCATCTCATCTCATCTCATCTCATCTCATCTCATCTCATCTCATCTCATCTCATCTCATCTCATCTCATCTCATCTTATCTTATCTTATCTTATCTCATCTTATCTTATCATCTTATCTTATCTTATCTTATCTTATCTTATCTTATCTTATCTTATCTTATCTTATCTTATCTTATCTTATCATCTTATCTTATCTTATCTTATCCTATCCTATCCTTATCCTTATCCTTATCCTTATCCTTATCCTTATCCTTATCCTTATCCTTATCCTTATCCTTATCCTTATCCTTATCCTTATCCTTATTCTTATATTATTTTATCTTATCCTTATACTATTTCACCTTATACTTTCTTATCTTTAATTCTTTATATTATCTTATCCTATCTTATCTCATCACATCTTATTCTATCTTATTTTATCTCGTGGATCAAGGGTCAAATTGCCAAGTCAAAGCAACTCGAGTATTATTTTGCTGCTGAAAACACCTGTTGGCAGTTTCCAATCCAGGTAGAGCCCGGGCGTGGTCAGAGCCCAGGCTCTTATTGGAAGTGAATTCCCTGACAGATTTCTTAAAAAAAACCCGACTCTTAAGAACACATGCTACAACCAAACACCTCAGGATGAGAAAACAGTCAAAGTTCTTCAGCATCTTGTTCCCTCTGAATTTTTTCCTCAGGCTTGTTCTCTCTCACAAAAACTCACAAGATCATCAGTTTAAGGTAGGCTTTCAATAAAGCTTAAATATCATTAATTGAAACTCTGAAAACACTGAAAATAATGAGACAACAGAGAGGAAGCCTGAATAAAAGAGATACTTAGGCAACTGAAAAAGACACAGAAAAGATCCTGAAAATTACACGTCTCATAGATAACTACAACATGAGGTGTTAAAACACATAAAAAATGCTGGCTGTGTATACAACAAATACAACATCAACATCCCATGAGTTTGCCCATTAAAAATTGAAAAATTCACACCATACAATCAATACTGTTAATTATCACTTCAGAAGAACAAAAGCACACTGAAGAGAACTCAGTTAATCAGTATTAATACCAAAAATAACTGGAACAAAACATTGTCTACACTTTGGGACACTAAAACTTAATAAAAATGAAATCCAAGAGAATTAGGTTAATAGAACCTAGCCTCACTCAATCTTAACAGAACGTATCTGGACTCCAAAAAACCACCCGTGAAGGAAGATCTCCTTGAACCAAAAGGACACGAAGGTTATCTGTCTGCAAACCATCTCGGATATGTACCACAGAAGGCTGCAGTCGAATAGGTATGTAGCAGCAAACCTAGCTGACACTGATCCTCCTTCATACCTCTAGTCTCTGAGAACCGGTACGCTGCGCAAAGCAATCTGGTGCTCTGCGACTTCCTTATTCGCTCTTTTTATCCTGCAGCGATTTCTCTCTAATGGAGGTGAAGTGTCGTCTACTCCACTCACAGAACACTCTGCTGGTAGGTTTTGCTACAGCCAAAACATGCCTGGCACGTGCACTTTTCTCTTAAACCCTCTGTATCATGCCAGATTGCCCTGCTCCTTGAAAGTGTACAATGCACTCTTTAAACTCTGCATAGCGAAGAGCACGGCAGTGTACCTAACGCAAATTAGAAAGCATGCACACCACATGGTAATTCTCACTTTTCACTACACACAGAAAGGAGTTCTCTGCATCTTGGATGTACCACAGAAGGCTGCATGATGAATAGGTATGTTGTAGCAAAGCTAGCTGACGCTGATCCTGCTTCATACGTCTAGTCTCTGACTACCGGTACGCTGTGCTGAGCAATCCGGTGCTCTGCGGCTTCCTTGTTGGCACTTTATATCCCGCAATGATTTCTCTATAATGGAGGCGAAGTGTCGTCTCCTGCTCACACGGAAGAATTTGCTGGTAGGATTTGTTACTGCCAAAACACACGTGGCTCGTGTACTTTTCTCCTAAACCCTCTGTAACATACCAGACTGCCCTGCTTCTTGTAAGTGTAAAATGCCCTCTTTCAACTCTGCATGGGGAAGAGCACGGCAGCGTACCTAATGCTAAGGAGAAAGCATGCACACCACACAGTAGTTCTCACTTTGCATTGCACATAGAAATGAGTTCTCTGCACCTCGGATATGTATTACAGAAGGCTGCATTACGAATAGGTATGTCGTAGCAAAGCTAGCTGACGCTGATCCTGTTTCATACTTCCAGTCACTGAGAACCGGTATGTTGTGCAGAGCACTCCAGATCTCTGTGTTTTCCTTGTTCGCGCTTTGTGTCACGCGGCGATTTCTCTCTAACGGATGTGAACTGTAATCTCCTGCTCACAGAGAAAACTCCGCTGGTAGGTTTTGATACTGCCAAAACATGCGTGACACGTGCACTTTTCTTCGAAACCCTCTCTAAACAAAAGAATTCCCTGCTTCTTGAAAGCATATAATGCACTCTTTCAACTATGCATAGCAAGGAGGACTGAAGTGTACCTAAACCTAAGGAGAAAGCGTGCATACCACACAGTAGTTCTCAGTAGAAACTGCACATACCACTGTCTTCTCTGCATCTCAGGTATGTATGACAGAAACCTTCATGTTGAATAGGTATGTTGTAACAAAGCTAGCTGATTATGATTTTCCTTCTTACCACTAGTCACTGACAACTGGTATGCTGTGCAAAGCTCTCCGGTGCTTTGCGGCTTCCTTGTTTGCGCTTTGTATCATGTGGCCATTTCTCTCTAATGGAGTTGAACTGTCGTCTGCCGCTCCCAAAGAACATCGTGCTGGTTGGTTTTACTACTGCCAAAACACGCCTGGCATGCGTACTTTTCTTCTAAACCCTCTCTAAACAGCAGTATTCCCTGCTACTTGTAAGCATACAATGGACTCTTTCAACTATGCATAGCAAAGACCACTGCAGTTTACCCAAAGTTAAGGGGGAAAGCGTACACACCACACAGTAGTTCTCAGCTGAAACTGCACATACCACTGTCTTCTCTGGATCTCAGGTAGGTACGACAGAAACATTTATGTTGAATAACTATGTTGTAACAAACCTAGATGACGATGATCTTCCTTCTTACCTCTAGTCATTGGCAACCAGAACGCTGCGCAGAGCACTCCTGTGTTCCGCGGCTTTCCATGTTTGCAATTTGTATCATGCGGCAATTTCTCTCTAATGGTGGTGGACAGTGGTCTACCGCTCTCACAGAGTACTCTGCTGGTAGGTTTTGCTAATGCCACAACACGCCTGGCATGTGCACTTTTCTTCTAAACCTACTTTGCCATAGCAATATTCTCCGCTTCTTGAAAGCATACATTTCACTCAACAAAGCATGCCAAAGAGCACCGCAGTGTACCGAAAGCTAAGCAGAAAGCGTGCACACCACACCACAGTTCTCACTTACCACTACACATAGAAATTACTTCTCTGCTCACAGATATCTACCACAGTAATCTGCATGACGAATAAGTATGTTGTACCAAAGCTAGTTCTGGCATATCCTGCTTCATACCACTAGTCCCTGACAACCGGTATTCTGCACTTTTCTTCTAAAACCTCTCTACATAGCAGTATTCCCTGCTTCTTTTAAGCATAAAATGCACCCTTTCAACTATGCATAGCAAAGGGCATTGCAGTGTACCTAATGCCAAGGAAAAAGCGTGCACACGACACTGTAGTTCTCAGTTGAAACTTCACATACCACTGTCTTGTCTCATCTCAGGATTGTACCACAGAATCCTTCATGTTGAATCGGTATGTTGTAACAAACCAAGCTGACGATGGTCTTCCTTCATATAACTAGTCACTGGCAACTGGTACGTGGTGCAGAGCACTCCGGTGCTCTGTGACTTCCTATTGGGACTTTGTATGCTGTGACGATTTCTCTCTAACAGAGGTGAACTGTTATCTACCGCCGTCAGAATACACCATGCAGATAGGTTTTCCTAAAACCAAAACACGCCTGGCATGTGCACATTTCTTTTAAACCCTGTCTACATAGCTGTGATCCCTGCTTCTTGTAAGCATAAAATATACACTTTCAACTATGCATAGTGAAGAGCACTGCAGTATACCTAAAGCTGAGGAGGAAGAGTGCACACCACACAATTTTTCTCACTTTGCACTACACATAGAAAGCAGTTCTCTGCATCACGGATAACTACCACAGAATTCTGTATGTAGAAGTTGTATGTCGCAGCAAATATAGCTGACGCTGATCTTGTTTCATACTTCCAGTCACTGAGAACCTTTACACTGCGCAGAGCACTGCAGAGACCTTCGGATTCCTTGTTCGAGCTTTGTACCATGCGGCGATTTCTTTCTACCGGAGGTGAATTGTCGTCTGCCGCCCTCACAGAATATTCTGCTGGTAGCTTTTGCTACTGCCAAAACACGCCTGGCATGTGCACTTTTCTTCTAAACCCTCTGTATCATGCCAGATTACCCTGCTTCTCTTAAGCGTACCATGTACTCTTTCAACTCTGCATCGAGAAATGTGCTGCAGTGTACCTAAAGCTAAGGAGAAAGTGTGCACACCAGAGAAGGCTGCATATCGAATAGAGATGTCATTGCAAAGCTAGCTGGCGTTGATCATGCTTCATACCTCTAGTCACCGACAACTGGTATGCTGTTCAGAACAATCTGGTGCTCTCCGGCTTCCTTGTTTGAACTTTGTATCTCGCTGCAATTTCTCTCTAATGGAGGTGAAATGTCGTCTCCTGCTCACACAGAACACTCTGCTGGTTACTTTTACGGCAGCCAAAACTTGCCTGGCATGTGCGCTTTTCTGTTAAACCAACTGTATCATACCAGATTGCTCGGCTGCTTGTATGTGTAAAATGTACCCTTTCAGCTCAGCATAGGGAAGAGAATAGCAATGTACCTAATGCTAAGAAGAAAGTATGCACACCACACAGTACTTCTCACTTTGCACTAAACATAGATATGAGTTCTCTGCCTCAGGGATAGGAAAAACAGAAGGCTGCATGTCAAATAGTTATGTCATAGCAATGCTAGCTAACCATGATCCTACTTCATACCTCCAGTCACTGACAACCAGTACGCTGTTCAGAGCAATCGGGTGCTCTGAGGCTTCCTTGTTCGCGCTTTGTATGCTGCGGCGATTTCTCTCTAACGGACGTGAAGTGTCGTCTCCTGCTCACACAGAACACTCTGATGGTGGCTTTTGCTGCTGACAAAACATGACTGGCAAGTGCACTTTTCTGTTACACCCTCTGTATCATACCAGATTGCCCTGCTCTTTTTAAGTGTACAATGTACTCTCTCAGCTAAGCATAGCCAAGAGCAAGGCAGTGCACCTAACGCTAAGCAGAAAGCATGCACTCAACACAAGAGCTCTCACTTTGCACGACACATTGAAAGGAATTCTCTGCATCTCGGATTGGTAACACAGAAGGCTGCATGATGAATTGGTTTGTCATAGCAATGCTAGCTGACACTGATCCTGCTTCATACTTCTAGTCTCTGACTACCGGTACGCTGTGTGGAACAATCTTGTGCTCTGCGACTTCCTTGTTCGCGCTTTGTATCCTGCGGCGATTTTTCTCTAATGGAGGTGAAGTGTTGTCTCCTGCTCACACAGAACACACTTCTAGAAGCTTTTGCTACTGCCAAAACATCCCTGGCACTTGCACTTTTCTCTTAAAAGCTCTGTACCATAACAGATTGCCCTACTCCTTGTAAGCGTACCATACACTCTTTTAACTCTGCATAGCGAAGGGCATTGAAGTGTACCTAAAGGGAAGGAGAAATCATGCACACTACACAGTAGTTCTCACTTGCCACTGCACATGCCAATGTCTTCTCAGCATCTCTGTTATTGTGACGAGTCCCTGATTAACTCCTTCTTAGCTGAATTACTCTCAGGGGATTAATAGTTGTTACATGAGATAAATAAAAGAAATACAAAAGAGGCTCTTGTGTGTCTATCTCAGGGTAGCTTTATTTGCATGGTGGTCTCAGGACAAAGAGGTAGATGGTCTCAGCTAAGAGTTTTTTCTAGGAAAATGTCAGGGAGGGGTTTTGTCTCTCTTCCAATAGGAAAGGAACACAAAGTTAGGGTACACAATCTTTATACCTCTAAGTATTGGATTGCAATATCTTCCCGGTTTTTTTTGTTTTTAAAGAAGAAAAGATATTAGAATTATTTTATTCGAATTGTGATTTTGCCCACCATTGGTAATCGGTGGGAGAATTAGATTGTTTTATGCTTTTCATTTCTATGCGATTTACTACAGAGGTAGAAGGAATGATACCATTAATGGCCTTGAAAATTAAATAATGTAAGATTCCAAATGCCATTATTACAAGGAAAAGAATAACAAAGAATAACATAAATGTTTTAACTACAGAAGTCTACAACTCGGAGAACCCCCAGCCTTTGAACAGCCCATTGAACCAATCTTCTGATTCTTGCTTCACTTGTCCGATTAGGTTGTTCATATTTCGAAGAGCAGCATGAACATTGGGAGCTTTTGACATCAAATTCATACAGCAAAGTCCTTCAAATTCCTGACATTCAATTCCATGCAATAGCAAAAGAAAATCTATAGCAGCACGATTTTGGAGTGTGGCCTGCCTGTTAATTTCCTCATCCTCCAGGAGGGAGCTGACGGCAGTTGAGGCTAAGTTTGCTTGTTTAACAACCCAACACTCTAGGTGACCTAATTCACCCAGAGCTTTTGCTGCTGCGACCCATGGAAGGAACACAGACACAGCTATTCTTTTTGATTTGGCCCGATGGAAAATTTCTGCATTACAAGTTGGGTCCAAATTGTCAATGCTTCTCTTTTGTATTTTATCAGCTGATTTGTTTTTGTGAGTCCAATCATTAACTAAAGTCTCGTTGGGTGCTAACAAGGACAACCGCCCTGTGGTACATGGCCCTCCTAGAAGCTGAGAAGGAATCCCTGCCCATGCCTGCTCCCCACAAATATAAACAATCCCTTAGGGAGACTTTTGTGACTGGAATAAGTTGGATCATTGGCTGAAGTATGATTTAGAATATTACACCAATTTCTTGCCATTAATTCCCTATGAAATTGTCTTATAAGATAAAACCCCTTAATGTCAGTAGGTTTTGGGATAATACTAAAATGAATACAACATGGTGCAGGGTAGGAACTCAACAGCTCTAATTATTGGGGTTCCTGGGCTGCTTTGGGCAAATTGGGCAGCAGCTCCTTTAAGGGATTTCTTCTGATATCTGCTGGCTACTTAGGTGAAATGGTGAATAACTTAGGCGCTTCATTGGACATTTGTATGTCAAAGCTGCCTGAATATTCTTCAACCTTCAATGGGACTCCTACCAGGCAGGTGGACATAGGATCTTTTGCTGTTGCAGTGGTCAGGCATATGTTCTCCTGTTGGAGCGTTCGTGCCAGGGTCACCCAGAAGTTTTGACGTGGCTGAGGGACGATCCACGCCGCTGACAAACTGTTCAGTGCTAACAAGAAGACAACTTGGAAGGGGTTCATCACGGTTTTGAGTGGAAGATAGGTTTTCTCTAAAAGGAAAACCAAACGTTTTAAAATATGTTATGAATCTCTGTCTGCCAGAATCTAGTCCTTTATAAAGACTTTTTCTTCTCCTTCTGGCGGTGTCTTCTTTTCGAAACAATAGGTACTTGCTTCTCATCTCCTTCTGCTGGAGATGGATTCTTTGGAACAAACAGTTTGACCCACTTCTGGAGAATCCACCAAGGGCCTGAGGGAGTGGATATGCACACATAACCACGACCCCAGGTTACCAGCTCATAGGAACCTTTGGTTTCCCACGTTTCTGTGTCCCTAATCAAAACTGGTGGATGCTGAGACAACTTGAACTGCTTACTGCTGTTAAAGTGATGTACCGCAGGAGGACTCATATTTTCAAATGAGCAATTCAAGAAATTGATAGTGAACAGGGCTTTGCAGAGCTTTTGCTGTGGAGACATCCACACAGTAGAACTGCTCTGTCTAGCTAGAACCTGTTTGAGCATCTGGTGTGCACGCTCAATCACAGCTTGGCCTGTGGGAGATTGGGGGATGCCAGTTTTATGTTCCACTCCCCACTGCTGGACAAATTCCAGGAACAACTTGGATGTGTACGCTGGACCAGTACCTGTTTTGATTTCCCTAGGGATTCCCAATACTGAAAAAGGTTGCACTAGGTGTTGTTTGGCATGCACAGCCCTTTCTCCTGCATGGGCAGAGACATAAACTGCACCTGAATATGTGTCAATGCTTACATGGACATATTTGAGGTGTCCAAAGCTAGGAATGTGTGTGATGTCTGTCTGCCATACTTCACACCTGCCAAGGCCTCGGGGATTGACCTCCATAGCCAGTGATGGCATGGCCTAAAGCTGGCAGCTGGGAGAGGTGGCCACAATGGCTCGAGCCTGACTCCGTGTTAGCTGGAATTGACGGACCAGACCTGGAGCATTCTGGTGGTATTGCTTGTGGCTCAGCTTTGCCTGTTGGAAGATGTCAGGGAGGCATGCTTTCTTAGCTGGAGCTGCAAGAGAGTCTGCCTTAAGAATTCCTTCTGCGATCTCGCCTGGCAAATCGGTGTGTGACCTCACTTGCATCACATAGAAGGGATGTTCTCTATGTGAAACCAAATAGATTAGCTTTGAGAGCAGTCTAAAGAGCTGCTCATTATCGATGTCTTTTAGCACTGCCTGCTCTTCTCTAGACACTAACCCAGCAACATAAACTGAGTCGGTTACCAAGTTAAATGGCTCTGAGAGCTTCTCAAAGGCTCTCACAACTGCAGCATGCTTGGCTATTTGGGGCGAGCCCTCCACAAACTCAACATCAGCTTCCCAATGCTGAGCTTGTGGGTTTCTCCAAGTCATCACCAACTTATGAGAGGACCCTGATGCATCTGTGAACACTGTGAGTGCCTTGAGTGGTCTCTGACTCCTCTTCTCACGAGGAATGAGATGGAATTCCTTATTGAACAATTTATGAGCCGGGCCAAGGACTGATACTTGTCCACTGTAGCTGTCTAGAGATATTTGGAGGCTGGCATTGCTCAGGAGCAAATGCTCAAACATCTCCTTGGTCAGCCTTTCAGGAGAATTCCTTCCCTCCCCAGAAAGTTTGATTGGAAGGTGAATGCATGCAAAGTCACAACCTGCCAGCTCACGCAGCCTCATCCTTGCCTTCTGAATCAGCTGAGCCATCAGCTCTTGTGGCTGAGTGATAGTCTTGGATCTTTGATGGGAGAGGAAGACCCACTCTATGATTAAGAGTGAATCTCTCTGCCCCTCAATCCACTGAAATATTAGACCGTGCAGGTGTGGCAGTTTTCCCAAAACTATGAATTTCCAAGGTAGCTCAGATTGATAACGCTGAGCCTGTCTCTCTGCCAAGGCTTTTTGTACCTTTTCAATTGCAATCTTTGCCTCTGGGGTTAGCAGCCTGGGAGAAACCAGCCCTCTCTCCTTTCAATATATTAAAAATAGGTTGTAGGTCCTCGTTAGTGAGGCTCAGCCAGGGCCTTACCCAGTTTAAAGACCCACACAAGGAATGAACATCTGCCAAGGTTTTGGGATTACAATTAATCTCTAATTTCTGTGGGACTATGGTCCGTGCACTAATCTGCAAGCCCAGGTACTTCCAAGGTGGCATCCTCTGATCTTTGTCTTCCTGTAATTGAAATCCAGCAGAGGTTAAAACTTTAACCACTAGGTCAAGTGTGTGTTGGAGTATCAAGTTATTGGGAGCACATACAAGAACATCATCAATATAATGCAAGATTATAGCTTCCCTTCTTTGTGCACGCACAGGGAACAGCAATGAGGCTACATACTACTGGCAAATGTTAGGAGTGCATTTCATGCCTTGTGGAAGCACTTTCCAGTGGTACCGCTTCATTGGTGCATCTCGAATATTAAGGGAACTAAGAAAGCAAACTTTTGGGCATCTTTAGTGTGTAGAGGGATTTGGAAGAAACAATCTGTGATGTCTATTACCGCCAACTGCCAATCTTGGGGTAACATTGTTGGAGATGGCATCCCAGGTTGGGGAGACCCCATGTCCTGAATCACTTTGTTTATTTCTCTGAGGTCATGTAACAACCTCCACTTGTCCTTCTCCAGTTTCTTTATTACAAAGATAGGGGAATTACAAAGGCTTGTGGTTTCTTCAATGTGATTTTTTGCTAATTGTTCCTCCACAATTTCCTCAAGCGCCTTCAACTTTTCCTTTTTCATTGACCACTGTGCTACCCAGATTTGGGTGTCATTTAGCCATGTTAATTTCTGGGTAGGGTGCTCCACAGCGGCCAGCTCTAAAAATCCCGAGGAGTTTTAGGAATAATCATTTTAATTCCCCACTGTGACATGGAGTCTCTCCCTCACAAGAGACGTTTGTAATCTATTACAAATGGACGAACACTCACCACTCTTCCATCTGGCCCTTCGATTTGCACCATGGTTTTTGATATTTTTGCTAATTTAATACCTTCTATACCCTGAATTTTTCCAGCCACAGGCTGCAGTTCCCAGTGTGACGGCCATATCCTTTTGGGTATGATCATCACGTCTGGCTTTGCCACGACATACCTATTCGTCATGCAGCCTTCTGTGGTACGCATCCGAGAGGCAGAGAACTCCTTTCTTTGTGTAGTGCAAACTACTGTGTGGTATGTATGCTTTCTCCTTAGCTTTAGGTACACTGCAGTGCTCTTTGCTACGCAGAGTGCATTGTACGTTTACAAAGAGCAGGGCAATCTGGTATGATGGAGAGGGTTTAAAAGAAAAGTGTACGTGCCAATCATGTTTTGGCAATAGCAAAAGCTACCAGCAGAGTTTTCTGTGTGAGCAGGAGACGACACTTCAACTCTGTTAGAGAGAAATCGCCTCAGGATACAAAGCGCAAACAAGGAATTGGCAGAGCACCAGATTGCGCTGCGCAATGTGTCAGTTGTCAGTGACTAGTGGCAAGAAGAAAGATCATAGTCAGCTGGCTTTGTAACGACATACCTATTAGACACGCAGCCTTCTGTGGTGTTTATACCTGAGATGGAGAGATGACATTGTTATTTGCAGTGGCAAGTGAGAACTATTGTGTGCTTTGCATGCTTTCTCCTTAGCGTTAGGTATACTTCAATGGGCTTCGCTATGCAGGGTTGAAAGGGTACATTGTACACTTAAAAATGGCAGGCAATCTGGTATGATACAGAGGCTTTAACAGAAAAGTGCACAGTCCAGGCATGTTTTGGCTGTGTCAAAATTACTAGCACACTGTTCCATGTGAGCAGGAGATGACACTTCACCTTCCTTAGAGACAAATCGCCACAGGATACGCAGTGTGAACAACAAAGTCGCAGAGCACCGGATTGCTCTGCACAGCGTACCTGTGTGTAGTCAGAGACTAGTGGCAAGAAGGAAGATCGTCGTCAGCTAGATTTTTGCAACATACTAATTCAACATGAAGCATTCTGTCGTCCATATCAGAGATGCAGAGGGGACATTGGTATGTGCAGTGGTATGTGGGAACTACTGTGTGGTGTGCATGCTTTCCCCTTAACTTTAGCTACACTTCAATGCACATCGCTATGCAGAGTTGAGAGAGTGCACGGAACACTTACAAGTAGCAGAGTAATCTGGCATGCTAGAGAGGCTACAACAGAAAAGTGCACGTGCCAGGCATGTTTTGGCAGTAGCAAAAGCTACCAGCAGAGTGTTCTGTGTGAGCCGGAGACGACACTTCACCTTCCTTAGAGAGAAATCTCCGCAGGATACAAAGTGCGAATAAGGAATTCGCAGAGCACCGGATTGCTCTGTGCAGCGTACCAGTTGTCAGTGACTTGTAGCAAGGAGGAAGATCATCGTCATCTATCTTTGTTACGACATACCTATCAGTCATGCAGCATTCTGTTGTACATACCTTGTTGTAATCCAATACTTAGAGGTATAAGGAATGTTTACCCTAACTTCGTGTCCCCTTCGTATTGGAAGAAAACCAAAACCCCTCCCTGACCTTTTCCTAGAAAAAGCCCTTAGCTGAGACCCTCTTCCTCTTTGTCGTAAGACTTCGCTGACGGGTGGAAAGAAAAGTGCAGGATCCAGCAATGCAGACAGAACTGATAAAAGAGATGGCTCTAAAAAATGCCAATGAAGCATGTCGCAGAGTTATTTTAAGTCTTCCTATGCATCCTGCACCAACCCTAGCACAGATGATAGAAGCCTGTGCCAGTAAAGCAGAACTTTTCAGTGCACCAGAAAGGAAAACAAGGCCAGTTCCGTCCAAGCCTGCAGCAGCTGAAACACCACGACCAAGGAAGAAAGCAGTGTCACCTGAGCAGCTGCAGCATATCACTTGCTTCGAGTGTAAAAAGCAAGGACATTTCACTAGGGAATGCCCTCTTAACCAGAAACAAAAGAGGTCCAACAAAACAAAAAACTGAGTTCACAGCGCGTGCCTGCTCTTAATATCCTAACACGCAAAGATATAAATTATGCAGGCACTACTGTGTCTAATGCCTCTCTCTTAAAAACAAAGGGGGAGGATGGGATGAAGGGTGTGGGTATACTGAATAATTTAAATGTCAAATCTTCTGTTAACCAAGTCTGGCAGCCTTGCGGTCGTCTCAGGCTGGAGACTACTAAAGGTTTTCATTTCAGGACTACTGATTGGAAAATTATTACAGTGGATCTATCGAGCAGCCTATTAGATGTGGCCATATTGCAGATGGAAATAGAGACTGAGTATTTTGTTGTTGGAGACACAGCACATACACCTTTAGAAATTGAAGTAGCTCCCATAGTTATGAAAGTGATAATATCCTGCCTCGTAATATTAGCATGCTGTTCTCAGCCACCATTCTACCTGGGCAAGGGGCAGATTCTAGCACAGGCCATTCCCATACCAGCAGAAGTTACAGCAGATGGGAAATCACCTGAGGTCTACTGGGCAGAAACGGTGGGTGAGCAAAAACCTTCTTTGGCATGCACACTAACACATGGATCAGATCACCTCCATGTGGAAGGGCTGCTTGACACAGGGGCAGAAGTGACGATCATACCCAAAAGGATATGGCCGTCACACTGGGAACTGCAGCCTGTGGCTGGAAAAATTCAGGGTATAGAAGGTATTAAATTAGCAAAAATATCAAAAACCATGGTGCAAATCGAAGGGCCAGATGGAAGAGTGGTGAGTGTTCGTCCATTTGTAATAGATTACAAACGTCTCTTGTGAGGGAGAGACTCCATGTCACAGTGGGGAATTAAAATGATTATTCCTAAAACTCCTCGGGATTTTTAGAGCTGGCCGCTGTGGAGCACCCTACCCAGAAATTAACATGGCTAAATGACACCCAAATCTGGGTAGCACAGTGGTCAATGAAAAAGGAAAAGTTGAAGGCGCTTGAGGAAATTGTGGAGGAACAATTAGCAAAAAATCACATTGAAGAAACCACAAGCCTTTGTAATTCCCCTATCTTTGTAATAAAGAAACTGGAGAAGGACAAGTGGAGGTTGTTACATGACCTCAGAGAAATAAACAAAGTGATTCAGGACATGGGGTCTCCCCAACCTGGGATGCCATCTCCAACAATGTTACCCCAAGATTGGCAGTTGGCGGTAATAGACATCACAGATTGTTTCTTCCAAATCCCTCTACACACTAAAGATGCCCAAAAGTTTGCTTTCTTAGTTCCCTTAATATTCGAGATGCACCAATGAAGCGGTACCACTGGAAAGTGCTTCCACAAGGCATGAAATGCACTCCTAACATTTGCCAGTAGTATGTAGCCTCATTGCTATTCCCTGTGTGTGCACAAAGAAGAGAAGATATAATCTTGAATTATATTGATGATGTTCTTATGTGTGCTCCCAATAATCTCTACCATAGCAATATTCCCTGCTTCTTGAAAGCATACCATACACTCTTTCAAATATGCATAGCGAAAAGCACTGCAGTGCACCGAAATGGAAAGCGAAAGCTTGCACAGCACACCACAGATCTCACTTTGCAATACACCTAGAAATGGCTTCTCTGCATCACTGATATCTAGGACAGAAATCTGCGTGACAAATAACTATGTTGTAGAGAAGCTGGTTCTGGCATATCCTGCTTCATACCACTAGTCCCTGACAACCGGTATTCTGTGCAGAGCACCTCAGTGCAGTGTGTTTTCCTTAATCGCGGTTTGTACCATGATGTGATTTCTGTCTAAGGGAGGTGAAATGCCGTCTACCCCTTTCACAGAGCACTTTACTGGGAAGTTCTGCTACTGCCAAAACACGCCTGGCATGTGCACTTTTCTTCTAAAACCTCTCTACCATAGCAATATTCTCTGCTTCTTGAAAGCATACCATACACTCTTTCCACTATGCTCTAGCAAAGAGCTCCACAATGGACCTAAAGATAAAGCGAAAGCGTGCACAGCACACCACAGATCTCACTTTGCACTACTCCTAGAAATGGCTTCT
>JAPFBE010000239.1:0-80188 GCA_034336665.1 Luscinia megarhynchos | reverse complement strand
CAGGTGGACCAGCTGATATCAACCATCTCCGAAACCCTAAAGAGAAATGGCTTCGAAATAGCAAGCGCTAAAATAAAGAAGGGACCGTGCATGACCTTCCTTGGAGTGGGAATCACAAGCTCCTATGTAACCCCTCCCCAGATAAAAATCTGCCGAGACATCAACACGCTCCATGACGTGCAGCAGCTGGTAGGATCCTTACAGTGGCTTCGCAACATCGTCCTGATTCCTCCCGAGGTCATGGACCCTCTAAACGACCTCTTGAAAGGAAGGAACCCATGGGAGCAGAAGACCCTGACATCAGAAGCGATAAGCTCGCTCAACTTCATCAAACACCAGATGTCAGTGAGCACACTCGCCAGATGGGATCCAAGCGCACCGGTCAATCTGTATGTCCACTTCACAAAAAAGGGGGGAGTGGGAGCCTTAGCCCAAGGACCCCCCGACAAAGCCCAACCAATACAATGGGTGATCTTGGGGAAACCGTCACGTGCCTTTTCCCCGGGAGTTGAGTGCCTGAGCAGCCTCATCATGAAAGGCAGGAAACTCGCTCTGAGACATCTGGGCATCGAACCTGCCAAGATATACCTGCCCTTCCGCAAACAGCTCTCCGCACAGTCGACAACAATATCCAAATACCTGGCCTTGGCCCTTGCAGGCTTCGGAGGAGAGATTCACTATGCAGCAAAACCCCCTTGGACTCGGCTGCTCACCGTCATTGACATTGACCTCCCACCAAAAATAATCGACCGACCGCAGGCAGGACCAACCATCTTCACGGACGCATCGTCACAGACCTCCACCGCAGCGGCAGTATGGCAGTCAGGAGAACAATGGCAATGCATCAAGACAACCAACCCCACGCTGTCAGTTCAACAACTAGAAGCAGCAGCAGTAGTGCTGGCGTGCGGACTGTTCCCAGAAGAACACCTTAACATTGTGACCGACTCCATATTTGTGGCCAAGCTCTGCCTAGCCATGTCCGGACCAGGTGTGTCAGTGTCCACGGTGGCAACGATGCTAGAAGAAGCACTCTATTCATGGAAAGGCACCATATCAGTCATCCACGTCAACAGCCATGACCCGATCAAAGGGTTTTACCAAATTAGCAATGACAAGGCTGACGCTGCCACAAAAGGCGTATGGACGCTGAAAGAAGCCCGACAGCTGCATGAATCCCTTGACATCGAGGCAAAAGCACTTGCGAAGAAGTGCGGAATTTCTGCCGCGGACGCAAAGCACGTCGTCGCCACGTGCCCTCACTGCCAGAAATCACCACTGTGGTCAAGTGGCGTCAACCCCAGAGGCCTCAAAGCCTCAGAAATATGGCAACAGACTTTACACTGTGCCAGCTATTAAGACCCCGAGCGTGGCTCGCAGTTACCGTGGATACATACAGCGGTATGATCGTGGCCACACAGCATTCCAAGACCGATTCCAAAGCGACCATCCAGCATTGGCTGACAGCCATGGCTTGGCTTGGAGTTCCAAAACAAATAAAGACAAACAATGGCACAAACTTCACTTCAAAGACGGTCCAAACATTCATCTCGAAATGGAACACCACCTTGGTACATGGCATCCCATACAACAGCACCAGACAAGCCATCATCGAAAGAGCAAATCAGACTCTGAAAACTAAATTAGAAGTGCTAGCAAAGACAGAAGGCTTCACTGATGCCATTCCTTCGAGTGACCAGGCGCGCATACTAGCAACCGCGCTGCTAGCATTGAATCAATTCCCCAGGGGGGATGAAACAAACAGTCCTGCCCAGAAACACTGGGCCACTTGAGCACTAGAGACAGGTCCGCCGGTGGTGATCAAAAATGAACTAGGGGAGTGGGAACAAGGTTAGAGGCTGGTGCTCACGGGGCGAGTGTATGCAGCCGTTAAAAGGGATGGGAACATTAAATGGTGTCCACTCAAATCTATTAAACCAGACCTTCAAAGTGCAGCTAATGAGAATTGTGAGGCTTTGTTTGCAGGACTGGATCATTGGACGCCCCCGCAACCCGTACGCCCCACTACCGGGAAAGTGAGAGAGACCACCGAGCACCCCGGCGTCACCTGAGAAGCTCGCACCCTCAAAACCAAAGCAGCAACGGTACCTCTGTGTCATTCTGTTCCTAGGATTAGTAGGCGGAGGACAGGCAGACACAAAGCATTACCCACACCAGCCATTCAGGTGGGTTCTACGCTATCTCTCAAGTGAGAGGGCCATCAAAGAAATTGTCACAGCTGACACTCCATCTTTTGAGTTTAGGCTAAAAGACATTTTTCCCTTTCACATGGGATTCCCCAAATTTGATGAGACAGCACTGTTTCAAACATATTGGTGTCCCGCTTCCAACCCAGGGAAGAGTTACTGTAATTACCCAGGGTATGGATATTGTGGATATTGGGGGTGTGAAACTATTGTGGTAAGCAATAGATGGAAGCCTCAACATCCAGACAAGTTCCTGCAAATTAACTATATTCCCCACGGCTGTATCGAACCAAAATTCAGCATGGATAAGGTAGTACTCATGCCCCAAGGCAGAAAGCAGCACCCCTGCACCAGTTACAAAATGACAATTCTGCATCCGACCCATGATAGTTGGGCCACGGGCAAAGTCTGGACGGCATTTGTTCATCATGATCGCCGCATCTGGACAAAAATATAAATTATCAGGTCCTCACCATCAATATCCCAATCAGTCGAATCCAATCCGGTTCTCACAATAGGTAGACCCGGAAAAAGATCACAGCAAACCATAACTCTAGCCACAGGACACAAATGCAGAAACCTACCTCCTCCCCAGGCGATCTCCTAGCCAGACCAACCCTCTACAACCCATTCCTAAACATGTTGAATGCCACCTTTCTATCATTAAACCAATCTAACCCGAACCTCACAGAATCATGCTGGTAGTGCTATGATGCACAGCCCCCTTTTTATGAAGGGGTTGCCATCGGTCTCCCATTCATCTTTTCAAAGTCAGACAGTCCACGCCGATGCAGATGGGCACACCCCCCGGAGAGGCATTACCCTAAGCCAGGTCACGGGTCAGGGCAAATGCTTCGGCAATGCAACCTTGGCAAAGCAGATGGGCAACGTCTGCCGGGAATTTGTCAAATTAAAGGGGGGGAAGTTCCAGTGGGTGATCCCTGCTGCCTCGGGAATGTGGGTCTGTCAAACAGTCTGGGGTAAGCCCATGTGTACTCCTTAACAAATTCAATCACTCTACCGACTTTTGTGTTCAAGTTCTCATTGTCCCCAGAGTTCTGTATCGCCAGGAAGAAGAAGTGTACCAGATGCTCGAGGAACCCAACCGGCTCCACAAGCGAGAACTGGTAACGGGCATCACCATCGCAATGCTCCTCGGTTTAGGAGCTACTGGCGCTGCCACCGGCGTCTTGACCCTCGCAACCCAACACCAAGAACTGGCTCAACTGCAGATGACTGTCGACGAGGACTTGCAAAGAATCGAGAAATCCATTTCTTCCCTAGAGAAATCCCTTTCCTCACTCTCAGAGGTCGTCCTCCAAAACAGGCGAGGACTGGACCTTCTGTTCATGCAGCAAGGAGGCCTGTGTGCCGCCTTGAAAGAGGAATGCTGCTTTTATGCGGACCACACCGGAGTCATCAGAGACTCCATGGCCGAACTGAGAGACCGACTGAACCTGAGAGAAATGGACAGGGAAGCTCAACAGGGCTGGTTCGAATTGTGGTTCAACCGTTCCCCATGGCTCACCACCCTAATTTCTACCCTAATAGGCCCAGTCACTATACTCTTACTAACACTAATCTTCGGGCCTTGCATATTTAACAAACTAGTGCAATTCGTTAAGAAGCGTCTAGAAACAGTTAACATTATGCTCGTCGAACGCCGACAATTACTTTAAGGCATGCCTGCCACTAACACACTTACAATTTTATACTAACCTTACTAACCCATGAAATTTTATAATGTCTAAACTTTATAACTTTATATGATTTTTACTAATCATGAGGGAGGGGGAAATGTGGAGAGTTAGGGATTTGTGCACGGAAGATATCGGGTTGTGACGGACAGCCAGGGACACTTCTTCCCCCCACCCCTTGTGGTCAGATCCTAGCTCTGTACCTGGCCACACCCGGCCGGACATGAGCTAAGGGAAATGACACGGATGGCCCACCATAAAAACCCCAGTGACCCCTCAATAAACGCCATTTGCTGTCTGCCATATTGGTGTATGGAGCACATGGACTGAGTGGCTCGGGGTTAGAGCCACCGTGCCGGGCTGGAACCAGGTCGCCAACGCAACAAGTGGTGCCCCCACCTCAGATACCCCAATTCCCCCCCAAAGCTTCCCCAGACCCCTCAGTTCCCCTCAGAGACCCCCAAAGCCCCTCATTTCCCCCAGGCCCCACCTTGGACTCCTCAATTCCCCACAGAGCCCCCCACATCCATTCCAGATCCACCTGAGACCCCTCAATTTCCCTCAGATTCCTCAATTTCCCTCAGACTCCCCCAAATTCCCCCAGATGCATTCCAGACCCACGTCAGACCCCTCAATTCCCCTCAGAATCCCCTCAATCCCCCAATTTCTCCCCAAAGCCTTCTCAAAAGCACCTCAGACTCCTCAATTCCCATCCGATTCCTGCCAAATTCCTCCATGACCCCCCTGGCTCCACCTCAGATTCCCTATTTCCCACCAAAGCTCCCGCCGGAAAAGCACGCCAGACCCTCAATTCCTTTCAGACGCCCCTCCTCAAACGCCTCAATTTCCCCCCGACCCACCTCAGACCCCTCAATTCCCTCAAACCCCCCCAAACTCCCCCAAATCCATTCCAGACCCACCTCAGGCCTCTCAATTCCCTCAGGCCCTCAATTCCTCAGATTCTCCCCCAAATCCCCCCATTTCCCCCCGGCCCCACCTCAGGTTCCTACACAGCCGCTCTCCCGTCACACTCTGTCTGCCGTGCGCGGGACCCTCTCAGCCAATAGCCGCGCGCCTCTCCCCGAACCAACCAATCAGCGTATGTTCTCTCAGCAACACCCCGCCTCGCGCTGCAGCCAATGAGAAGCCAGGGCGGGACCGGCGCCTCTGCCCCGGGGCCGGCCATGCAGAGGGCGGCCCTTCCCCCCGGCCCCTCCCCGGGCTCGGGCGGGCGCTGAGGGAGGCGCTGCAGGGAGCGGGGCAGGGCCGGGAGAGGACGAGGGGCTGCAGGAGCTGCTGAGGCGGCGCAGGGACAGGTGGGAGGGGTGGGGCGGGGAGGCGGGGCGGGGGTGGGGGGAGTCTGGGAGGGCTCTGGGGGTGGCTTGAGGAGGGTCTGGTGGGAATTCTCAGAGGGTTTGGTGGGGAGTTTGGGAGGGACCTTGGGAGGGGTCTGGAAGATCTTGGGGAGGGTCTGGGGGTCTCAGACGGGTCCTGGGGGAGGTTTTGGGAGGGTCCTGAGAGGATCCTGCTGAGGTCTGGGGGGTTTGTGGGGGAATACTAGGGGCTCTGGGGGTCCTTGGAGGGTTTTGGGAGCCTCGGGGGATCTGGGGAGGCTCTGGATGGTCCCGGGTTGGGATTGGGGATGGGTCTGGGGGTTTTGGGGAGGGTCTGGAGGGATCCTTGGAGGGTTTTTGGAGGTCTGGGGGTCCAAAGAGGGTCGGGGGTTTGGGGGCATCTGGGAGGCCTGGGGGTGTCTGTGGGTTTTGAGAGGGTCTTGGAGGGGTTTTGGAGGAGTCTGGGGGGCTTTTGGGAGGGGTCTGGGAGAGATCGTAGGGGGGGCTTTGGGGAGAGGTCTTGGGGGAGTCTGGATGGGGTATTGGGGCGCTTTGGGAGGGTCTGGGGGTCCTATAAAGGGTCAGGGGGGTCGTGGGTGGGATCGTGGGGGGGGGGTTTGGGAGGGGTCTGGGGTAGTCTGTGGGTCCTAAGAGGGATCGTGGGGGCACTTTCGGGAGGGCTCGTGGTGGGTCCTGGGCTGGGTTTTGGAAGGGGGCTGGGGGGTCCTTGGAAGGTTTTGGGAGGGTTGGGGGCTTTCTGGAGGGACTTTGAGGAGGAGTCTTGGAGTCTTGGGTGGGGTCGTGGGGGTCTTGGTGAGGGGTCTTGGGTGGGGGGGTCCTGGGAGGGGCCAGGGAAGGTCTGGGGAGGGGTCATGGTGAAGCACAGAAAAACACTCTAAAACCCACAAAAAGAAGTTCTAAGAGTAGGTGTGTATTTATTCAGCGCTGCGGCGTGGGGGACAGCTCCTCCAAAAACACGCACACCTGTGGCCACCTGCGCCTCTCCTTTTATTCTCTACAAACCAGGAATACACAACTCGCCTCATACAAATCCATCGCCCCCTCGCTCCATATGGAAATTAGTTTCACGCCTCTTTGCACATTGTTCCTTTTAGGTTGCTCTGCTGTTTGTCTGGGGGTCTTTGGGATGACCCCTGGGTCTCACAGGCTTCATGCCAGCTCTTCACTGGCACATTTTGGTCTCTAAAATTCCCCCCTCAAATTCCCACATTTGGAACCAAAATTCCCAAATATTCCCTACGGACATCCCACAAATTTCCTCTAGAGAACTCAAAATTCCCATGTTTGGACCCATGTTTCTCTATAAAGACCCCAAAAACTCCCTATGGGATCCTCCAAAATTCCATTTGAGGACCCCAACATTGCAAAAATTCTCAAAAAAGACCTAGAAATTCCCGTGTTTGAACTAAAAAAATTCGGTGGAGACCATAATTCTCAAAATTCTCAATATAGGCCCAGAAGTTCCCTACAAACCCCACAAAATTCCCTTTAATTACCCCACAATTTCCTTATAGGAATACCAAAATTCCCAAGAGACCTCCAAATTCCCGGTAAGGACACCAAAATTTTCAGCAGGAACCCCAAAATTCCCTACAGAGACCCAAAGAATTCCATGTACAGAGCCCAAAATACCCAGAAATTCCCTTTAATAAACTCAAAATTCCCATATAGAGACCATGAGACACCCCTGGACCCTCTATAGGATCCGCCAGGCCCCTGTGGATCCCCTATAGACCTCCCAGAGCGCCTTTAGGGACCCCCAGAGCCCCCAAATCCCCTATAGACAAGCCCAAATCCTCCATAGAGACCCTCAGACCCCTAATCCCCTATAGAAATCCCAATCCCATTTAAGGGACCCCCAAATCCCCTATAGACAAGCCCAAATCCTCTACAGAGACACTGAGCCCTGCCCAGTCCCCTACAGATCCCCTATAGACCTCACAGACTCCCTTTATTGACCCCACAGAGCCCCCAAATCCCCTTTGCAGACCCCCAGAAACCCCCCACGGCCTTAAAGCCGTGCCAGTCCCCTACAGATCCCCTATAGATCCCCTACAGATCCCCTATAGATCCCCCCAGCCCCACCGCAGCTCTCGGACACGCTGGAGCCGGATGGAGGGTCGGGGAGCAAAGATGGCGGCGCACAGGAGGCACTAACGGGTGTTCTGAGCATGCTCGGAGAGAACCGGCCAGGAGATGGGCGGGGCTTAGAGGGGAATGGGGGCGAACACAAGGGCTCGGTCTGAAGGAAAGGGGAGGGGATAATGATTGACAGGGGATGTGAATAGAAATGAGTGGGGCAAATAAATGGGCAGAAACCATGGGGAAAGGGGCGGGGTCAAGGAAAGGGCAGGAACTGTGAGGGGAAAGAACTGGGCCAAAAGGCTGCATGGTCCTAAAAGGGCCTGGTTTGGCCTAAAATCACCTAAAAGGAGCACAAATTCAGCCTAATTCCAGCAGGAATTGGCCTAAAATCAGCCAAAGGGGCCTAACATTGTCCAAAGGGGCCTAAAATCCCACCTAAAAAAACCTCAGCTTAGTATAAACTCACAAAAATGGGCCTAAAAGATTTGGGACCGAGACCGAGACCAGCACCCAAACCAGCAACAGCACCATTTCTGAGGCTGAAATCAGAATGGAGACCGAGACCAAGACTGGGAACAGAACCAACACCAGAACTGAGACCAGCACCGCTTCAGAACTGGAACAATGACTGGGACAGAGACCAACACCAATACTGGAACCGGCACCAGGAGAGCTCCAGGGCTGTTCTGGGACTGGGACCAGCATTGGGAGAACTCCAGGACTGAAACTGAGAGCAGCACCAGAACCAGCACCAAGACTGATACTGGCACCAGAACCGAGACTGGCACCAATATGGGACTGGGCCTGACACTGAGATTGGCACTGGGAGCACGCCGGGACCAACATGGACACTGGTCCCAGCACTGGGACTGGGACCGCTCTAAAACTGAGACCAAGACCGACAATGAGTCCAAGACTGAAAACAGAACCGGTACTGGCACCGAGACTGGCACCTCTGTCGGACCCAGACTGAGAGCAGCACTGTGGAAGCTGAGACAGAGAGTGCTGTGGATTTAATTGGCATTTGCACTTTGATAACCAGGACACCCTGACAAGCACAAACAGAGCTTTGGCAATTACAAGAAGATTGGGTCAAGACTGGCGACAGGAAAGATGATTGAACTAAATAAGGAGAAATGTTACATTTGTCTGGGTGATGTTTAATGCAATGAATGTAGTCAAAAATGACTGCCTTCCTAAAACTGCTGCATAAGCAAATGTAGCCCAAAAAAATTTTGGATTCTGATCATGAGTCTGTAGTCCCTGTCTCTCAATTGTTGATAAAATTCTCTGGGACCAGAACCGAGTCTGGCATCAGAACCAGGATGGAGATCAAGACTGGGACCAGAACCAACAGCAGAACCGAGAGTGGCAACTCTTCAAGACGGGCACTGGGACTCGGACTGAGACCAAAACCGTCTCCAGAACTGGCACTGGGACCAAGACTGAGACCATGACGGACACTGGGAATGGCACTGGGAGCACTCCAGGACTGCTCTGGGACCAGGATCAGCACTGGCACGGGGAGACCTCCCGAATTAAAACTGAGAGTGGCACCGGCAGCAGAACTGGGACTGGCACCGCTCCAGGACCGGGCCTGAGGCTGACATTGGCACTGGGAGCACACCGGGATCAACACTGGCACCAGCACCACCACTGGGACTGAAACCATTCCAAAACCAAGACCGAGACTGAAACCAGAACCAGCACTGGCACTGAGACTGGTACCAGTATATGACCAAGACTGAGACCAAGGCCAGGATGGCTCTGGGATCAGGATTCAGACCAGGACAGGAATCAGAACCAGGAGCATTCCAGGACTGCTCTAAACTGAGACTGAGACCGGGACCAAGACAGAGACCGACACCAGGAGAGCTTTGGGACCTCCTCATTCCCTGTGGGGAGATTTGGCAGCACCCCCACATGGGACTGGGCAGGACTGGGAGGGACCCTGGGTGGCGTGGGACCTCCTCGGTTCGCATCGTTCTGGTGCAGCCATCCCGGTCCATGCGATCCCAGTTTGTACAATCCCAGTACATCTGGTCCCAGTTTGTACAATCCCACTCTGCACGGCCCTGATCCATCTGGTCCCAGTCTGTGCAGTCCCAGTCTGGAGGATCCCAGTCCATGTGATCCCAGCCTGCATGGTCCCACATGGCTCACACTGCCAGGCTCTGGAATTCCAGTTCCCAGCCAGGAAAAGATGTTCCTGCCCTTGAAGGCAAAGCTCTTCAGAAGGGGCCAAAAGCCAAGTGCAACAAGATCTTACAGGGACATTTCATTGCCAGCCTTCACAACTTCACCCATGGCTGTTGCAGCTCCTGCAGTGGGAATTGAATCAGGGCAGGGTCTTTGGTGGGAGCTGCCCTGGCTCAAGGGAGACCCTGAGAGATAAACAGAGCAGGCAGAGAGAGGCAGGAGACAAAGGAGGACACAAACACAATCAGCTGAGAAGGTGATACTGAAAAAAGAACTGGAACTGACTGAAAGAGAATGGGACAGAAATCAGGAATTCTCAATTTGTTATGTACTCAAAAATCCATCTCTCCCAGCCAGCCCCACACAATCCCGATCCCACTGCTCCAAATTTGGATCCCAGTTGTCCCTATCTCCTTCCAATCCCTTCTCACCCTGGTGGCTCTGGAATGCAGTAAGGTTTGTGTGGCATTGAGTTGTTTTGAGGGCAGAACAAGGCACTTTAAAGTAGGACTGATCCATCTTGAGTCAACATTGAGGGTTTTTACTTGGATTTGGGAGGTTTTGAGGGGAGAGATCGATCCCTCTTGGCTTTTGGAAAACAAAGAGATGGAGAAGAGAGAAAAACAAAGGCAAAAACAAAAGGATAATCAGGCAGGTGTCTTCCCAACAGGGATCCCAGGGAATGTGGGTCACCAGGGCTCTGCCCAGTGGGACCTGCAGTGGGGGATGGAGTTGGAGCAGCGCACGAAGCTCTTCCGCACTCGGGGGCACTTGCAGGGCTTCCCTTACCGGTGCCTCCGTTGGTGTTTGGTCAAGGTGAGCTCTGGGAGAAGCTCTTCCCACACTCCTCACACTTGTAGGGCCTCTCCCCAGTGTGGATGCCGGTGGCGATGAGGTGGGAGTTGTGCCTGAAGCCCTTCCTGCAGTCAGGACACTCGTAGGGCCTCTCCTCCGTGTGTGTCTGGTAGTGCTTAACGAGATCAGAGCTGGTGGAAAACCTCTTCCCACACTTAGAACACTCGTAGGGCCTCTCCCCTGTGTGGATCCTTTGGTGGCAGATTAGGCTGGAACGGTTCTGAAGCCCTTCCCACAGTCCCCACACTTGTATGGCCTCTCCCCAGTGTGGATCCTCTGGTGGCGGATCAGGCTGGAGCTCTGGCTGAAGCTCATCCCACACTCCTCACACTTGTGGGGCTTTTCCCCAGTGTGGATGCGCCGGTGGGAGATGAGGTGGGAGTTTCGTCTGAATCCCTTCCCACAGTCGGGGCAGCGGAAGGGCTTCTCGTCTGTGTGCGTGCGCTGGTGCCTGAGGAGATGGCTGCTGGTCTGAAACCTCTTCCCACACTCCCCACACTCGTAGGGCCTCTCCCCAGTGTGGATCCTCTGGTGGCGGATCAGGAGGGACCTCCATCTGAAGCTCATCCCACACTCCGAGCACTTGTGGCGCTTCTCCCCATCACGAAGCTGCTCATGGACCACCAGGTGCGAGCTCTGGCTCCATCTCCGGCCGCCTGCCCGGCCCAGGCTGGGTCTTTCCTCCTCAGATCCCCGCGATCTGCGTTTGCAGCCCCTCCTGGTGCGGGATCTCCACGGCTTTTCCTCCCCGTTGGATTCCTGCGCCGTGGAGCCGCTGCAAACGGCCTCTTCCACCAGGTTCTGCCGCGGGGATTTGTCCTCCCTGCTCTCCGTGCTCAGCTCCTTGTCTGGGCGAGGAAGGACAAGGAGAGGATGGGATTTGCCTCCGTGCCAGAGGGAAGGGGAAGGAGATCCCCCCAGCGTGTCCCCGGCAGGTCGGTGTCGGCAGCGGGGTGTCCTGCAGCCGGGGCCGTGCTGGGCTGGGAGATGGAGCAGGACAGAGGGGAAAGGGCACTGACTTCCTCCTCACCTGCCTGGGGCTCCTGGGCCATCTTCCTCTTCCTTGCAGCCTCCTCCTCCTCCATCGGGCCAAGGCTTGGCAATGGGAAATCCTGGTTTGGGGAAAAACAAGGGATGAGCGCGTTGTGTTGGGGGTTCCTCCTGCCCAAGTCCATCTCTAGAAGTCCCCGGGCATCTGGGGTCCATCAAAACCTCCCAAACACCAACATTCAGCCCTGAAAATGCCTCCCAGGAGTTCCTGGCAATGGTTCCTCCACTTTGGTGTTCGGGGGTTCCCCCCTGTCCCAGCTGCTGGGGGTCACGCTTCTATTGGGGGTCCCCCATCTACTCGGTGCCCGCCCTCCCCAGGCTGCTGGGAGTCCCAGCAATCCATAAAGCTCCCCCCTCTTCCCTCTCCCCATTTAGGGATGCTGGGGGATTTTGTGGCCCCGGGGTCCCTTCTCCCCTTATTCTCTGCTTTGGGGTGCTGGGGGTCCAAGGAGTCCCCCCTGCCCTCTCCAGGCTGTTGAGGGTCCCGCCAATGGCGGCGCTCCCCCCTCTGTGGGCTCCCCACTTTGGGCTCCTGGGGGACACAGGGCTCTGCTCCTCCAGGCTGCCTCTGCTGGCAGCTGCCACCAGGACCCTCCAGTGTCCCCCCAAGGGGCATTTTCTGCTCAGCTTTGGATGTCTGCATTGTCCAAACATTCCCCAACCCTAAAAAAAATTAACAGGCCATGCTGAGAGGCACTGGGACTATTCCAGGGGCAACTGGGATAAAACTGGGGGCAAGTGAACGATGGTGAGGTAACTGGGAGTGCCTGGAAATGAATATGAGATTGTTCAGGGCAACTGGGATATACTGGGAGTGTCTGAGACCCTAGGGTTGGTGACTGGGACGTAACTGGGAGTGACTGGGAATGTGCTGGTGGAAAACTGGGACCATGCTGGGGCAACTGGGGGCAAGTGTGAGTGACTGGGGCCCTGCTGGCAGAGACTAGACTCATACTGGACTCATGCTGGGATAGTACTGGGAGTGACTGGGACTGTGCTAGGGGAAGCTGGGAGAACTGGAAACACACTGGACCAAAGGGGTGTTGGAAAACGTATCCGTTTAAAAAAAGTTCTGTAATTTTAATGAGAATATTTTGTTTGCCTTTTCCCTAAAAATCTTTTAATTTTCTTTGCAGGGCATTGCTGCACCAGGTGGGGTCGGATGAACTCAACACATCAACACACTGGGAGCAGCTGGAATGCTCAAGGGCCAGCAGCGGCCATTAAGAGAAAATCAGTGGCCACACAGGAACATCCACCGCAGACTCTGCCTCTGGCACAGCTGCAGACACCTCCTCTGAAAAGACTGATAAAATCAGGGAATGAAGATCTAATTAACATCAGAAGGGAAGAAATCCAGATCCCAAAGGAGAACAAATACTATGAACTGAATATTTGCAACTTGAGACCAAAGAACACTGACCCAATTCATTTCTATGACTGTATTAAAGAACTGAAAAATTTACTATAAACCGAGTGTCATGGAATGATTCTCCCTGCACACACGGGTTATGTGTGGATAAGATTTCTATGCTACATCCTGGCCACAACATCCTGCCCAGATTATAAAGTAACGTCTTGACTCTCTAAATTTAACGATTTTGGACGTGGTTTTTGTTTTTTCTCTCAGTTTCAGTGACCTTGGGAGGAACTGGGAGAAACTGGGACCGTGCTGGGGCAAATTCCATCATAATAGGGAATGGCTGGGAGTGCCGAGGAAACTGGAAGCACACGCTGGGAGCAACTGGGCTCATGCTGGGAGCAGCCACTGGCGGCACCGGGAGCCCCGAAGCCCTTTCCCGGCCATGCCGCCCCTCCAGCCCCAGCACCCCCCGCCGGGGTCCCGGCAATGCCAGGGGTGCCCCCCGTCGGGCTCCCCACTTTGCCCTTCTGGAACTCTCCTCTCTCTGCGCTCCCGCTCAGGGAAGCCGCGCCTCTCCCGCGGCTCCCCAAAACCGCTGTCCCCCCGCTGATCCCGCCGCTCCCGCGCACTCCCCACGTGGCCCCGGCAGAGCTCGCAGGGCCCGGCCCGGGAAGCCCAACCCCCATCGCAGGGGGACCCGCATCTCCACTGCCCCCTGCCGGGGCTCTGCCCGCACCCACCGGGACTTCCAAAAACACCTCCCGGGGACTCCCCGATGTCCCCCCGAGGGCCATCTGTGCCTCTGGAGCCCGGCAACATCCAAATATCCCCCCAAAAAATCCCCAAGCCCAAAGACCTCCCCGGGATATTTGGGGCGAGCTCCCCCTCCCCGGGCACGTGCAGGATGGGGGGCGATGATCCCGGGGGGCTGCGAGTTCAGGCACCTCCGGGCTTGTGGTCGAATCGTTCCTTGTCCCCTCCTGCTTCTGCTGCCACTCCGCCTCTTCCTCCCTCCCTCCTCGTTCTGCCCAGTTCGGAACCCCAAACTGGGAGGGGATGGGTCAAGGGAAGGGCGGGAACTGTGAGGGGAAAGGGGTGGGGACAAAGGTCCCAAAATTATTCGGTTTGCTCAAAAATCACCAATAAAAGGCACCAAATGCAGGCTCAATCCACCAGGCCTAAAATCAGCCGGAGAGGCCTCAAATCCACACCAAGGGGACTAAAATCATCCAAATGTGCCTAATATTGTCCAAAAAGGGGCCTAAACTCCAGCCTAAACCCATCAGCTTTGGCCTGAAATCAGCCAAACGGGTTTGAAATCTAACCAAAGTGTCTCAAACTGCCAAAAGTGGTTGAAGAGCCACCCCAAGTTGCCTATAATCACCTTTAAATCTCCTAACTGTCTGTAAAATCCATCCTGAAAGTGCCTGCTTTTGCCAAAAATCACAAAAATGGGCCTAAAATCACCTTAGAACCACCTCGTTTTTCCTAAAATCACCCAAATGGACCTAAACACACCCAAACTGGCCTGAAACCCCCCAAGGGAGCCAAAATCACCCTAAAATCAGAGCCCTGGGTCTCATGGGCTTCATGCCAGCTGCTCACTGCCGTATTTTGGCACCCAAAATCACCCACCCACCTGGCAATTCTCACATTTGGACCCTGAATTCCCAAATACTCACCAAGGAGATCCCACAAATGTTCTGTAGAGAACCCAAATTTCCATGTTTGGACCCAAGTTTGTTTATAAAGACCACAAAAATTCCCCATAGGATCCTCCAAAATTCCTTTTGAGGTCCCCAAAATTTCAAAAATTCCCAATAGAAACCTAAAAATTCCCATGTTTGTATACAAAATTTGAAAAAACTTCCTGGTGTAGACCCCATAATTCTCTCAGAGTGCCTTTAGGGAAAACCCAGTGCCCCCCAAATCCCCTATAGAAATCCCAATCTCCCTTAAGGGACCCCCAAAGCCCCTACAGACAAGCCCAAATCTGCTATAGAGACCCTCAGCCCGCCCCAGTCCTTGACAGATCCCCTATAGATCCCCTATAGACTACCCAGTGCCCCCAAATCCCATATAGACAACCCCAAATCCCCTATACAAAACCCCAGAAACCCCCAGGGTGGTAAAGCCCCCTCCAGGCACCTACAGATCCCCTAAGGACCTCCCAAACCCCCTTTAGGGACCCCTCAGAGCCCCCAATGCCATTTGCAGACCCCCAGAAACGTCCCAGGGACAGAAAGCCACGCCAGTTCCCTACAGATCCCCTATAGATCCTCTCCAGCCCCACTGCAGCTCTCGGACACGCTGCAGTCGGGTCGGGGACCAGCAGCAAAGATAGTGGTGAAGCACTTTTGGGTGTTCTGAGCATGCATGGGGTGAATGTGCCAGGAGATGGGCGGGACTTAGAGGGGAATGGGGCGGGGCAAACACAAGGGCTTGGTCGGAATAAAAGAGGAGAGGTTAATGATTGACAGGGGCTGTGAGTATAAGGGGCGAGGCTAATAAAAGGGCAGAAACCAATGGAAAGGGGCGGGGTCAGAAAAGGGCAAGAACTGTGAGGGAAAAGGGGCGGGGCCAAAGGGCGGGGCAGTCCTAAAGGGGCCTGGTTTGGCCTAAAATCACCCGAAAGCCCCTCAAACGCAGCCTAAATCCACCAGGTTTGGCCTAAAAATCAGCCAAAGGGACCTCAAATCCAAACAAGAGTGATCTAAAATCATCCAAATTTGCCTAACATTGTCCAAAAGGGCTCTAAAATCCAGTCTAAAATCCCACTTTGGCATAAAATCAGCCAAATGCACTTAAAGTCTTTGGAACCATGACCGAGACCAACACCAGAACCAGCACCAGCATCAATACTGAGACCAACATCAGAAAGGAGACCGAGACCAAAACTGGGAACAGAATTGACACCAGAATTGAGACCAGCACCACTCCAGAACTGGAACTGAGACTGGGACCAGGACCGAAACTGGGCCTTAGAATTTCTGCTGGGACCAAAACTGAGACCAGCACCGACACTGGGACGGGCACTGGGAGAGCTCCAGGACTGAGACTGAGAGCGGCACCAGCACCAGAACTGAGACTGGCACCGCTCCATGACTGGGTCTGACAGTGAGATTGGCACTGGGAGCACTCTGGGATCAACACTGGCACCAGTACCAGCACTGGGACCGGAACCGCTCCGAGAAAGAGACCAAAACTGAAAATTAAACCGGCACCAAGACTGGCACCGCTATAGGACCATGACTGAGCCCGAGACCAGCACCGCTCCGGGATCGAGATTCAGACTGGGACCAGAAACAGCACCAGGAGCGCTCCAGGATTGCTCCAAACTGAGACTGAGACCGGGACCAGGACAGAGACCGACACCAGGAGCGCTCTGGGACCGCCTTGTATACTGCGGGGAGTTTTGCCTGCGCCCCCACATGGGACTGGGCAGGACTGGGAGGGACCCTGGGAGGGGCGGGACCGTCTCAGTTCACATCGTTCTGGAGCAGCCATCCCGGTCCATATGGTCCCCGTTTGTACAATCCCAGTCCATGGGATCCCAGTTTGTACAATCACAGTCCATGCGATCCCAGTTTGTACAATCCCACTCTGCATGGCCCTGATCCATCTGGTCCCAGTCTGTGCAGTCCCAGTCTGGAGGATCCCAGTCCATGTGATCCCAGCCCCCATGATCCCAGTCTGCATGGTCCTGCATGGCTCACACTGCCAGGCTCTGGAATTCCAGTTCCCAGCATGAAAAATTGTTCCTTCCCATCCTAGTTTTGCTTCTCCAATTTGAGATTTCCCGGCCAAGGCACCCATTTATGTCACAGCTTTAGCATCCCGATCCTGTTCCCAATCCCTATCTCATTCCCATTTTTATTCTCAATCTTCTTCCCGTTCCCCTTCCTGATGCCGTTCCCAGTCATGCTCCTGGTCCTGATCCCGATCCCATTCCTATTCCCAATCCAATCCTAATCCCATTCCTGCTCCCCATCCCTATCTCATGCCCAATCCCTCTCATTCCCATTCCCAGTCCTGTTCCTGTTCCCATTCCCAATCTCGTTCCCATTTGTGATTCCCATCTCATTCCCAATCTCGATCCTTTTCCCAGTTCCAATCCCTTTCACATTCCCAATCCCTATTTCCATTCCCATTCCCAATCCTGATCCTACTCCCATTCCCAATCCCATTCCCATTCTCGATCCTGTTCCCATTCCCAATCCTATTCCCATTTTCTTTCCCAATTCCAATCCTGTTCCTGTTCCCAATCCCAATTCTTATCCCACTCCCATTCTCAATCCTTATCGCGTTGCCATTCCCAATCCTGATCTCACTCCGGTTTCTGATCCCTCATTCCCAGTCTCATTCCCATTCCCAGTCCTGTACCTGTTCCAAATCCCATTGCTGATCCTGATCCTATTCCCAATTCCATTCCCAATCCAAATCCTGATTCTCTTCCCAATTCCATTCCCAATCCCTATTTCATTCCCATTCCTGTTCCCACTCCCAATCTCGATCCTGTTCCCAATCCTGTTCCCAATCTCAATCCTGTTCCCATTCCCGATCTCATTCCCATTTCTGATCTCGATCTCATTTGCAATCTCATACCCTTTCTCAGTCCTGATCCTGGTACCCATTCCCAATCCCTATTTCATTCCCAATCCTGATCCTGTTCCCATTCCCAATCCCTATTTCATTCCCAATCCCGATCCTGCCGCTGTTTTCAGGGAATCATTTTGATCTCAACCTCTACCCCAAACCTGGGGGATCAAAACCCCCCAAATCCTGGGGGCAAACACCCCCAAACCACAAATTTGGGATCAAAACCCCCAATCCCCAAACGTTGGGGTTTGAAATATTTGGTGTGTCCAACCCGTCTGATCCCAAACTCTGGGGTTAAACCCCCCTGGTCCCCAAATTCTGGGATCAAAACCCCCCCCAAAACCCAAACCCTGGGGTGTCAATGCCCCCAAACCTCAAATTTAAGATCGCCCACCCCCTCTCAATTCTCAAACTCTGGGGTTAAGCCCCCCAAATCCCCATGATTTGGTGTCAAACCCCCCGCAAATCCCAAACTTTGGGACCAACACCCCCAAACCCCAAATCCTGAGGTGTAAAACACCCTTGACCCCAAATTTTAGGATCAAACCCCCTCAGACTCCAAACCTTGAGGTGTCAAACCCGCCCCAATTCCCAAACTCTGGGGTTTGAAACATTTGGAGTGTCCAACCCCCCCGATCCCAAAATTCTGGGGTCAAACCCACCTGACCCCAAACTCCCCTCCAAAACCACTCCACCCTGGGGGGCACAGCAGGGGTCATTTGGGGTTTATTTGGGGTTGGTTTAGGATTGATTTGGGGTGGGGGCAGGTCAAGGTGCAATGTCTGCAGAGAGACCCTGGATACAATGCTGAGGGTGGGAAAAACCCAAAAACCCCAGGGGAAACCCAAAAACACCTGGCGAACCCCAAAAAGGGGATTTGGGGTTGGTTTGCGATTTAATTGATTTTGATCTGGGATTTATTTGGGGTGGGGGCAGCACAGGTGCAACGTCAGCAGAGAGACCCTGGGTACAATGATGGGAAAAACCCCAAAAACCCCTGGGGAACCCTAAAAGTGAATTTGCAGTGGGAAAAGGAGATTTTGGGGTAAAAGGGGAAGAAACTGGGATATAAAAATGAGATTTTGGGATGGAAAAGGAGATTTGGGGGAGGAAAAAAGGGTTTAGAGTGGGGATTGAGTTTTGAGGTCAGGATTTTGGATGGGAAAAGGGGATTTGGGATTGAAAAATGAGATTTTGGGTAGGAAAAGGGGTTTTGGGATGCTTAAAAGATTTAGGGTGTGATAAGGAGAATTTGAGCTAGGAAAAGGAGAATTTGGGGTCTGAAAAGGACATTTGGGGTGCACAACAAAGGATTTTGGGGTTGGAAAAAACAGGATTTGGGTTTAGAAAAAAAGATTTGGGATAAAGAAGGAGGATTTGGTCCGAGCTGAACTTACCTGGGGGAGTGGAGGCAGCTGGGAGGTTTGGGTCAGGGTCAGAACCATTTCTGGGGCAGTTTTCTGGGACTTTTGCTGTTTGGGGCTGGGTTTGAGCAATTTTTGAATATTTGGGGTCAGCTTTGAGGCATTTTGGGGTGGTTTGGAGGGATTTTAGGGTGTTTCCATGGGATTTTGGGGTGTTTCTAGTCGATTTTGGGGCAGCCTGAAGGGATTTGGGGTGTTTCAAGGCACTTTTGGGGTATTGAGGGGCGGTTTTGAGGCGGTTCTCTGGAATTTTGGGGTATTCCAGGTGCAATTTTTTAGGGTTTGGGGTTGTTTCAGGTGGGTTTGGGTCACTTTTTGGCGAAGGAGATCTTCATGGCGTTGCTCTGGGATTTTGGGGTGTTTTGGGGTACTCAGGTTCAGTTTTTGAGGCGTGTCTCAGGGATTTTTGGGGCGTTGCTCTGGGATTTGGGGTGTTTCGGGGCAGTTTTGCCAAAGCCTCCCAAACGCACCTCAGACCCCTTAATTCCCCTCAGACCCCCCAGATCGCCCCCAAATCCATTCGGGACCCACTTCACACCCCTCACACCCCCCAACTTCCCCCATGTCCCCCGGCTCCATCTCAGATGCCCCAATTCCCCCCAAAGCTTCCCCAGACCTCTCAGTTCCCCTCAAAGACCCCTAAAGCACCTCATTTCCCCCGGCCCCACCTCGGACCCCTCAATTCCCCACAGAGCCCCCCACATCCATTCCAGACCCACCTCAGACTCCTCAATTCCACTCAGACTCCCCTAAATCCCCCCATTTCTCCCCAAAGCCTCCCCAAAAGAACTTCAGACTCCTCAATTCCCCTCAGATTCCCACGGCTCCACCTCGGATTCCCTGTTTCCCACCAAAGTCCCTCTCGCCAAAAGCACCCCAGACCCCTCAATTCCCCTTTAGACCTCCCCCCTAAAACCCCCCCATCTCCCCCTGAGCAACCTCAGACCCCTCAATCCCCTTCAAACCCCCCCAAACTCCCCCAAATCCATTCCAAACCCACGTCCGGCCCCCTCAGTTTCCCTCAGACCCCTCAATACCTCTCAGATTCCCCCCCAAATTCCCCCATTTCCCCCCGGCCCTACCTCAGATTCCTACACAGCCGATCTCCCGTCACGCTCTGTCCGCCGCGCGCGCGGGCCCCTCCCAGCCAATAGCGGCGCGCCTCTCCCCGAGCCAACCAATCAGCGCGCGGCTCCCCTCAGCAACACCCGCCTCCCGCGCGCGCGGGTTCCTGGGGAGGTCCCAGGGTTGGTTTGGGGTTCCTGGGGGGTCCCAGCCCCACCCTGACCGGGCTCTGGGGGTTTTGGGGAGGGGATCCCCCCTCAGTTTGGGGTGGGTCTCCCACGGTGCCCTCTCCCCAAAAAGTCTCGAGGGTCCCTGGAAGTGGCTCCTGTTCCACCGGCCCGTGTCCTCCCGATCCAGGACGGGCCCCAGTGAGTCTGGGGGCTTCGGGGGGCTAGGAGGGTTTGGGGGTTCTGGAAGGTGTTTGGGGAGTCTGGGGGGATCTGGGGGGCTCTGGAGAAACCCTAAAATCCCCCAAAACCCCCTGAAATCCCCTAAATCCCCCCAAATCCTCCCAAATCTCCCCCGAAATGCCCCCAAATCTCCTCAAAATCCCCCAAAACCCCCAAAGATCTCCCAAAATCCCTCAAAATCCCCTGAAAATCCCCCCAAATCTCCCCTAAATTGCCCCAAAACCCCCAAAATCCCTCCAACCCCGCCTCAAAATCCCCCCAAAATCCCCCTTGACATCCCCCAAATTTCCTCCCAAGTCTCCCCAAAATCACCAGAATGCGCCCAAGAATTCCCTGAAATCCCCCAAAATCCTGCCAAATCTCCCAAAATCTCCCAAAATCCCCCAAATCCACCGCAAAATCCCCCAAAATCCTGAAATCCCCAAAATCTACCCAAATCTCCCCCAAATCCCCAAAATCCCTCCACAAATTCTCTGAAATCCCCCAAATCCGCCCAAATCCTTCCCAAATCCCCCTGAAATCTCCTAAAATTCCCCAAAAATCCCTCAAAACCTTCCAAAATCCCCTGATAATCCCCCTGAAATCCCCCAAAAAGTCTCCCAATCCCCACCAAAATCTCTCCAAAATCTCCCAAAATCCCCCAAAATCCTTCCACAAATCCCCTGAAATCTCCAAAATCCCCCCAAATCCCCCTGAAATCTCCTAAAATTCCGCAAAAATCCCCCAAACTCCTGAAATCCCCTAAATGTCCCCCAAACCCCCCCAAAACCCACTGAAAACCCCAAAACCTCCCCAAATCCTCATAAAATTCCCTCGAAATCTCCTAAAATCCCCCCAAAATCCTCCAAAATCCCCCAAAATCCCCCCAAAATGGCCCAAAACCCCAAAAATCCACCAAATGCCCCCAGGAATTCCCTGAAATCACCCAAACGCCGCCCCCAAAATCCCCCAAAAATCTCCAAAATCACCAAAATCCGTCCAATAATTCCCTGAAATCCCCCAAATCTGCCCCAAATCCTCCCCCAAAGCCGCCAAACACCCCCAAAATCCCCCCACCCCCAGGTGTGGGCTGGTGGCCCTGGCCATGGCTGGGGCTCTGCTGGGACCCCCCGGCCCCAATTGGGTCTGGGGGCTCTGCTGGACACGGCGCCGGCCAGGGGCTGCAGCCCCATGGGGAGATGTGCTCAGGGGGGTTGGGGGTTTGGGGGGATTTTGGGGGATTTTTTGGAGATTTTGGGGAATTTTAGGAGATTTTGGGGTTTTCAGGAGATCTTGGGGGATTTTGGAGGGGATTTGGGGGATTTCAGGGAATTTTGGGGGATTTTGGGTGTATTTTGGGGGGGATTTTGGAAAATTTGGGGAGATTTTAAGTGGGGGTTTTGGGGAGAATTTTGGAGTGTCCCTAAGGGGGATTTGGGGGATTTGGGGGGGTTGTAGTGGTTAGGGTGGATTTTGAAGGATTTGGGGGAGATTTTGGGGGATTTAAGGGGGGCGGGTTATGAAAAATTATTGGGGGATTTTGAGGGCTTTTAGGGAGAATTTGTGGATTTTGGCATGTCCAAGGGGGATTTTGGAAGAGTTTTGGGGGAGATTTGGGGGATTTGGTGTGTCTGAGGGGGATTTTGAGGGCCTTTAGAAAAAATTTTGGGGGATTTTGAGGAGATTTTGGGGGAGAATTTGGAGTTTTGGGGTGGCTTTGGGGGATTTGGGGGAGTTTTGGGGAGATTTAGGGGATTTTTCGAGATTTCAGGGGGATTGGGGAGGATTTGGAGAGGATTTGGGGGGATTTTGGGAGGGATTTCAGGGATTTCTTGGGTGGATTTTGGTGATTTTTGGGGGATTTTAGGGGAAGATTTGGGGGGAATTTGGGAATTTTGGGGGATTTCAAAGGGATTTTGGGGGGTTTGGAGGGATTTTGGGGGTTTTGGGGGCAATTTAGGGAGATTTTGGGGTTTTCAAGGGATTTTGTGGGATTTTTGTGAGATCTTTGGGAGTTTTGGGGGAATTTGGGGGAGATTTTGGGGGGATTTAGGGGGATTTCAGGGGGTTTTTGGGGGATTTTAGGGTTTCTCCAGAGCCCCCCAGATCCTCCCAGACTCCTCAGACACTCCTCCAGACCCCCCTAAAACCCCCTCCAGACCCTCCCAAACCCCCTCCCCCCCCAGCCCCCCTGAAGCCCCCAGACTCACTGGGGCCCTGTCCTGGATCAGGGGGGCACAGGCCGGTGGAACAAGAACCACTTACAGGGACCCTCGAGACTTTTTGGGGAGGGGGGCACCGTGTGAGACCCCCCAAACTGAGGAGGGATCCCCTCCCCCCAAAACCCCCCAGAGCCCGGTCAGGGTGGGGCTGGGACCCCCCAGGACCTCCAAATCTGCCCTGGGCCCTCCCCCTGAGAACCCCAAAACCCATCCAGGACCCTCAAATCTCCACTGGGACCTCCCCAGGAACCCCAAAACCCCCTAGACCCCCCCAAAATCTCCGCTAGATCTCTCCCATAAACCCCTCAAGGACCCCCTCAAACCCCTCCCTAAATGCCCCCCCAGACCCCCCAAGACTCCATTTTAGGGACCGCCAGCCCTGAAACAGGGGATTTAAGGGTTAAATAGAATGAAGAGTAGAACACATGGTATCAGTTACTGTGTGCTTATAAGGAAAGGAATGCACGATAAGAGACCCCTGATTTATAGATTTTGCTGGGCTTGCAAAAATGAAGGGGGTCCCTCTTCGTAAAAGTGCAGAGTCTGCAAAATATCACAATCAAGAGACTAAAGCGCATGCGTAGAAAGACAAGGTGAAAAGTTCAACAGCGAGGAAGACTGCTGTTCTTCATCATTTTCAGCCCACCGACTCATCTAGAGACCACCGACCCAATAAACTACGCAGCCGCAATGAATATGCAACTGATTTCCATACGGAGCGGGGAACAGGCGGGGCAGATAATCAATATGTACAGGTGATTTAGAATATGCATGAACTTCCTAGATAAATAGAAGATTAGAAATCATATAAGGTACGCAGGATTTGGGAAGATGCTCTCCCCCTGCATCCAGCGCTGAATAAAATACGTACCTACTCCATAGCTTTATAGGTTGTGAAGTTTATTTCCGTGCTTCAACACTACACAGCAATTCTGCCTTTCTGAAGCAAATACACCACACTTACTCCCCTCCTGGGCACGTCTCACTCACTCACACACTCACCTTGCTCACAATGTCCGGACTCCAACACACACACCACCTTAGCTCCGATAACACGGGAGCAGGAATCCACTCGACCCGTGTTCTAGGGTCGCTCCGTGGCTGCTCTATCAGTCAGCGAATTCCTTCACCGGCCCCCCTCCTCCCTTCTTGGAGGCCAAAGGAATGGAGAGGCCCCTCCGGTGCTCGAATCCCTCTGCCGGTAACACCACCGACCCGCTGCTTGCAGGGACTTTGTGGTATGCAGGACATCTCCTGCGATTTATCAACAGCCCTCCAGTCGTGCGTACACATGTTTTACAAACCCCCAGAATTGATACGTACCGTTTCATCCGCCAGCCAGTGGTCCTTTCTGTCGCTGCAGTAAGCGAGCCGGGGTCGGGGTCTCCTCCAGGAAATCCCGGGGCACGCCGTGGAGCCGTCCGCCCTCAGCCCAGATCCTGCAGACAGACAGCAAGGTCCCATCTGGGGTGCCAAAATGAAGCACGGAAATAAACTTCACAACCTATAAAGTTGTGGAGTAGGTACATATTTTATTCAGCGCTGGATGCAGGGGGAGAGCATCTTCACAAATCCTGTGTACCTTACATGATTTCTAATCTTCTATTTATCTAGGAAGTTCATGCATATTCTAAATCGCCTATACATATTGATTATCTGCCCCGCCTGTTCCGCGCTCCGTATGGAAATCAGTTGCATATTCATTGCGGCTGCGTAGTTTGTTGGGTCAGTGGTCTCTAAATGAGTCGGTGGGCTGAAAATGATGAAGAACAGCAGTCTTCCTCGCTGTTGAACTTTTCACCTTGTCTTTCTACGCATGCGCTTTAGCCTCTGGATTGTGATATTTTGCAGACTCTGCACTTTTATGAAGAGGGACCCCCTTCATTTTTGCAAGCCCAGCAAAATCTATAAATCAGGGGTCTCTTATCGTGCATTCCTTTCCTTATAAGCCCACAGTAACTGATACCATACATTCTACTCTTCATTCTATTTAACCCTTAAATCCCCTGTTTCAGTGTGCGGTGTGATGCGAGTGGGACCGTGGCTGTTCTGAAAACATAATGATTGTTAGTAGAAAGTATGAATAACAAGTGTGCTGTGTTCGTACAAGAGCGGGCGTGCTGCGTTGGTGCATTGTGTGCTTTGTTTGCGTACTGAGAAGGGTGAAAAGGGATCCCCTTTCCAATGGTTTGGGCGTGATCCTTGGGAATGTGTGAACCTAATAGACAGCCAGATTGAGAGAGGAAACAAATAGGCTGATCTAGCATTTGGTATTGTGTGTGGGAAGGGGATTGGAAGGAAATTCTAAAGTTCAGTAAGGAAAAGTTTAGGTGCAAGATAGGCAGGGGACGAAAAGAGAAGATAATGGGATCTACACAGAGCACAGAAGTCCCTAAACCCAGCCCATTAGCATGTGTTAAAACACGTTGGAAAGAAGTTGCAGGAACTGGCGGCACTGAAAATAAATCCACCCTAATTAAATATTGCAGCCAGTGGTGGCCACTTTGTAGACTAGACCACGGGGTAAGGTGGCCACCCACCGAGACTAGATTATGACACCCTGCTGCAACTAATGTTGTTTTTAAGAAGAGAGGGCAAATGGAGTGAGGTCTCCTACTGTGACATGTTTTTCTCTCTCCGAAACCACCCTGAATGGCAGAGAGACTGTGGGATGAAGGCACCCTCTGACCCTCTAGTTTTGGCCCTTGAGAAGGAAAGGAAAGCAAATAAAGGGAAACTTGAAAGGTGTTGTTCAGCATGTGATATAGGTGAGAGGTGTACCAGATTAGACAAAATGCACAATTTGGATATGCAGGAACAGGGTTTGAGTGATCTATTCAAATCTCCTCCTCGAACTCAGAGACAGAAAGATGATGATTCAGAAGGAATACTTACTCCAGCCCATTCTCCTCCCAGAAGCCCTGTGTCTTCTAGGACGAGAAATAAGGTGCTACAAGCCCCTTTGAGAGAGGCTGTGGGACCGGAAGGAGAGAGAGTTCTAGTGAAAGTACCCTTTCCACTATTGATATAGAAGCATGGGAAAAGTTGCTAAAAACTACCGTAGTGACCCAATAACTACAGCAAAGCTGCTTATGGTATATTATCAAGCAGCATAATCCAGATTGGTCTGATATACAATTATTGCTGGATGCATTAACTGAAACAGAAAGCAATTAATCCTGAAAACAGCAGGAGATCTAGCAGAGGATTATTATAAGGCCCAGCAATTGGACGTAAGGATTATTTTCCCTCCAGAATCCACAGTGGGATCCAAGCAGGACAGCAGAAATGCGGAAGTTAGAAAGCTACCAAGAATGGATAGCAAAAGGGATGGAACAAGCAATACCTAAAACTATAAATTGGTCAGCATTATATGCTGTTAAACAGGGTCCCTCTGAAACACCATCTGAATTCTTGGATCGATTAAGGGATGCAATGCGTCGCAATACATCCCTAGACCCTGGAGCAGAAGTGGGAATTCAACAACTAGTGAGTTTATTTTTGGGTCAATCTACGGGGATATTAGGCGTAAGCTTCAAAAAATAAAAGGGCCTGAGGGAAGAAATCTAGAGAATTTACTAGATGAGGCGTGGAGAGTATTTAGCAATAGAGAAGAGGGATATAAGCAGAATGTGAGGAATTTGGTGGCAGTGGTGAGAGAAGAGAGAGGAGGAAAAAGTCGTGGGCAGGGTCGACGAGGGGGACAGGGGGGCCCACCTCAATTGGGTAAAGATCAGTGCGCATTTTGTAAAGAGTTTGGGCACTGGAAGAATGAATGCCCTAAACGGAGGAGGGACAAGGAAAAAGTGATCACACATGTAAAAGGAAACTGAAAAGGACCGGGAGATCTACCCCCAGCAGATCCCCTGGTTATAACAATGGAGCTGGGGGAGGAGGAAAGGGGTAGAGTTTTTAATTGATACAGGAGCGGCATATTCAGTATTGAACAAGGCCCTGGTGCCTGTGGGAAAAGATTATGTTATGGTACAAGGAGTCACTGGCCAGTCTGAAAAGGCTTATTTTGTAAACCTCTAAAATATAAATTTGGGAAACAATGGGGCACTCATAAGTTTTTATACATGCCAAATTCCCCGAAGCTCCTGGGAAGAGATTTATTGGAACAACTACAAGCGACCATTGTATTTAAGGATGGGGAGATTACTTTGGAGGTAAACGACCAACAATATATGGAAGTGTTGAGCTTAATATTGAAAATCACTGAAAATGATGAAGAACAGCAGTCTTCCTCGCTGTTGAACTTTTCACCTTGTCTTTTAGTCTCTTGATTGTGATATTTTGCAGACTCTGCACTTTTACGAAGAGGGACCCCTTCGTTTTTGCAAGCCCCAGCAAAATCTATAAATCAGGGTCTCTTATCGTGCATTCCTTTCCTTATAAGCACACAGTAACTGATACCATGTGTTCTACTCTTCATTCTATTTAACCCTTAAATCCCCTGTTTCACTCTGGGGGCTTTGAGGAGGGGTCCTAGGGGGTAGTTGAGGGGTTTTGGGAGAGGGCCTCGAGGGATTTTGGGGGCGTCTAGGGGTTTTGGGGTTCCTGGGAAGGTCCCAGGTGAGGTTTGGGGGTCCTGGGAGGGTTTTGGGGGTCCCAGGCAAGATGAGGGGTCCTGAGGGGTGCAAGCGTTGATTTGGGGGTTCCTGGATGGGTTTTGGGGTTCTCGGGAAGGGCCCGGGGCAGATTTTGGGGGTCCCAGGGTTGATTTTGGGGTTCCTGGGCGGTCCCAGCCTACCCTGACCGGGGCTTTGGGGGTTTTGGGGCTCTGCAGAAACCCTAAAATCCCCAAACCCTGAAATCCCCTAAATCCCCAAATCCTCCCAAAATCTCCCCAAAATCTCCCCAAATTCCCCTAAACCCCCAAAGATCTCCCAAAATCCCTCAAAATCCCCAGAAAACCCCCAATCTCTCAAAATCCCCTAAAATCCTTTACAACCCCCCCAAATCCTCCCCAATCCTCCTGAAATCTTCTAAAAATCCCCCAAAATCGCCTGAAATCCCCAAAATTCCCCCAAATTTCCCCAAATCTTCTCAAATCCCCCCAAATCCCTCCACAAATTCCCTGAAATCCCCCAAATCCGACCAAATCCCCCTAAAATCCCCTGAAATCTCCTAAAATTCCCCAAAAATTCTCCAAACCCCTGAAATCCTCTAAATGTCCCCCAAACCCTCCAAAAACCTACTGAAAACCCCAAAACCTCCCCAAATCCTCCTAAAATTCCCTTGAAATCTCCTAAAATCCCCCCAAAGTCCCCCCAAAATCTCTCAAAATCCCTCCATGAATTCCCTGAAATTCCCCAAATCTGCCCCAAATTCTCCCAAAATCCCCCAAACCCCCAGGTGTGGGCTGGTGGCCCTGGCCATGGCCGGGGCTCTGCTGGGACCCCCCGGCCCCAATTGGGTCTGGGGGCTCTGCTGGACACGGCGCGGGCCAGGGGCTGCAGCCACACAGGGAGATGTGCTCAGGGGGGCTGGGGGTTTGGGGGGATTTTGGGTGGGACTTTGGAGAGATTTGGGGGAATTTTAGAAGATTTTGGGGTTGTCAGGAGATCTTGGGGGATTTTGGGGGGGATTTGGGGGGATTTCAGGAAATTTTGGGGGATTTTGGGGGCATTTTGGAAAATTTGGGGAGATTTTGAGGGAGTTTTGGGGTGTCTGGGGGGTATTTGGGGGGAGTTTGGTGGGGAGAATTAGGGAAATTTAAAGGGGTTTTAAGGGGATTTTGGGGTGTCTAGGGTGTTTTGGAGGGGATTTGGGGGGTATTTTGGGGTGTCTGGGGTGGATTTTGGGGTGTCCCCAGGGGTTTTTGGGGGTATTTGGGGGTGTTTTGGGGGATTTTGGGGTGTGTGGGGATTTTGAGCAGGGTTTTAGGAAAGTTTGGGGGATTTTGAGGTGTTTTGAGGAGAATTCGCAGATTTTGGTGTGTCTCTGGGGGATTTGGGGGGATTTGCGGCTCTGGGGGTCACTGCGAGGGTTCAAGGGGGGTTTGGGTCACTTTTGGGGTTTTTGTGGTATTTTTGGGGTCACTTTTGGGGTTTTTGGGGGTCCCCGGGCTCACTGTGGGGTCCTGGTGATCCCAATCTCTCAGGGATTTTCAGGGTGGTTTTGGGGTTCTTAGGGGTGGTTTTGGGGTATTTTTGGCGTCACTTTTGGGGTTTTTCCCCCCAGCTGCCCACACTGGCCCAGGAGCTTCACTGGGGTCACTGCAGGGTCACTCTAGGGTCACTGTGGGGTCACTGTGGGGTCGCTGTGCAGATCCCAGTCTCTCAGGGTTTATGGGATGGTTTTTAGGGTTATTTAGGATGCTTTTAGGTTTTGATTGTGTTTTGAGTCTCCCAGCTGCAGCCATGGCCACTCTGTTATGGGGTCATTATGGGGTCACTGTGCCCCAGGGTTTTATGGGATGGTTTTAGGATTATTTAGGGTTATTTAGGATATTTTTAGGATGTTTTTGGGGTTTTTTTCCTGTCCCCAGCTGCAGTTATGGCCACCCTGGCCCAGGAGCTGCTGCCCTGCTGGAGTCACTGCGGGGTCACTGTGGGGTCACTGTGGGGTCGCTGTGTCTCAGGGGTTTATGGGATGGTTCTGGGATGGTTTTTAAGATTATTTAGGATATCTTTGGGATAATGTTTTGGGTTAAGTGTTTTTCTATTACTGTGCCAATTTAAAGAATTTTTCCCATTATCATGCCAATGGAGCTGGCCGGGTTACACCCAGGACCTTTGACAACTCTGGACAAAGGGTATAGGTGGGAGCGGCTCCTGGAGGGGCTCTTGTGCTCCTCTTGCCTCTCCTGCCTCCGTTCCCGCCGCTTCTCTGCAGCTGCCAGGTTTTGTTCCGGCTGCAGCACCGGGACCGAGCGCAGGCAGAGTGTGCCTGCAGCTTGAGAAAGGGCTGGGACCGAGTTATCTGTTCTGTGTTGCTAGTAATTTTAACAACTGCTGTTGTTTCTGCTTGTACGGTTAGACATATTAGTAAAAGAGCTGTTATTCCTACGCCCTTATCTCTGCCTCAGAGTCATGGATTCAAACATTTATAATACTTGGGGGGAGTGGAATTAAGGTCTCAACTACAAAGAAAAACTTCTGCCTTTATTGGCGGACACCTGTCCTTCAAACCAGGACAATGGCCCTGATCCATCTGGTCCCAGTCTGTGCAGTCCCAGTCTGGAGGATCCCAGTCCATGTGATCCCAGCCCCCATGATCCCAGTCTGCATGGTCCTGCATGGCTCACACTGCCAGGCTCTGGAATTCCAGTTCTCAGCCAGGAAAAGATGCTCCTGCTGGGGAAGGCAAAGCTCCTCAGAAGGGGCCAAAAGCCAAGTGCAGCAAGATCTTACAGGGACGTTTCACTGCCAGCCTTCACAACTTCACCCATCACTCTTGCAGCTCCTGCACTGGGAATTGAATCAGGGCAGGGTCTTTGGTGGGAGCTGCCCTGGCTCAACGGAGACGCTGAGAGAGAAACAGAGCAGTCAGAGAGAGGCAGGAGAGAAAGGAGGACATGAACACAATCAGCTGAGAAGATGCCACTGAAAACAGAACTGGAACTGACTGAAAGAGAATGGGACAGAAATGAGGAATTGTCAAAGTTTTATTTACTATTTACTATAAGATTTACTATTTACCCTCAGCCAGCCCCACACAATCCCGATCCCACCACTCCAAATTTGGATCCCACTTCTCCCAATCTCCTTCCAACCCCTTCTCACCCTGGCGGATCTGGAATCCGGTAAGGTTCGTGTGGGATTGAGTTGTTTTGAGGAGTGAACAAGGCACTTTGAAGTTGGATTGAGCAATTTTGAGTCAAAATTGAGGTGTTTTTACTTGGATTTGGGAAGTTTTGAGGTGACAGATTGATCTCTTTTGGCTTTTGGAGAACAAAGAGATGGAGAAGAGAGAAAAACGAAGGCGAAAACAAAAGGATAACCAGGCAGGTGTCTTCCCAACAGGGATCCCAGGGAACGTGGGTCACCAGGGCTCTGCCCAGCGTGGGTCCTGCAGTGGGGGATGGAGTTGGAGCAGCACACGAAGCTTTTGTGCACTTGGGGCATTCTCAGGGCTTCCCTTACTGGTGCCTCCGTTGGTGTCTGATCAAGGCTGAGCAGTCGGAGAAGCTCTTTTCACACTCGTCACACTCGTAGGGCCTCTCCCCAGTGTGGATGCGCCGGTGGCGGATGAGGTGGGAGTTGTGCCTGAAGCCCTTCGCGCAGTCAGGACACTCGTAGGGCCTCTCCTCCGTGTGTGTCTGGTAGTGCCGGTGGAGCTTGGAGCTGGTATGAAACCTCTTCCCACACTTAGAACACTCGAAGGGCCTCTCCCCTGTGTGGATCCTTTGGTGAACAATTAGGATGGAACGGTGCCTGAAGCCCTTCCCACAGTCCCCACACTTTTGTGGCCTCTCCCCAGTGTGGATGTACTGGTGGCAGATCAATTGGGCGTGCTGCCTGAAGCTCTTCCCACACTCTTCACACTTGTAGGGCCTCTCCCCAGTGTGGATCCTCTGGTGGTTGATCAGGCTGGTGCTCCATCTGAAGCTCATCCCACACTCCTCACACTCGTGGGGCTTTTCCCCAGTGTGGATGCGCCGGTGCCTGGAGAGGTTGGAGCTCTGGCTGAATCCCTTCCCGCAGTCGGGGCAGCGGAAGGGCTTCTCGTTTGTGTGCGTGCGCTGGTGCTTGAGGAGATTGTCTCTGGTGTGAAACCTCTTCCCACACTCCCCACACTCGTAGGGCCTCTCCCCAGTGTGGATCCTCTGGTGGTGGATCAGGTTGGACCTCCTTCTGAAGCTCATCCCACACTCCGAGCACTTGTGGCGCTTCTCCCCATCACGAAGCTGCTCATGGACCACCAGGTCCGAGCTCTGGCTCCATCTCCGGCCGCCTGCCCGGCCCAGGCTGGGTCTTTCCTCCTCAGATCCCCGCGATCTGCGTTTGCAGCCCCTCCTGGTGCGGGATCTCAGCGGCTTTTCCTCCCCGTTGGATTCCTGCGCTGTGGAGCCGCTGCAAATGGCCTCTTCCACCAGGTTCTGCCACGGGGATTTGTCCTCCCTGCTCTCCGTGCTCAGCTCCTTGTCTGGGCGAGGAAGGACAAGGAGAGGATGGGATTTGCCTCCGTGCCAGAGGGAAGGGGAAGGAGATCCCCCCAGCACGTCCCCGGCAGGTCGGTGTCGGCAGCGGGGTGTCCTGCAGCCAGGGCCGTGCTGGGCTGGGAGATGGAGCAGGACAGAGGGGGAAAGGGGCACTGACTTCCTCCTCACCTGCCTGGGGCTCCTGGGCCATCTTCCTCTTCCTCGCAGCCTCCTCCTCCTCCATCGGGCCAAGGCTTGGCAATGGGAAATCCTGGTTTGGGGAAAAACAAGGGATGAGCGCGTTGTGTTGGGGGTTCCTCCTGCCCAAGTCCATCTCTAGAAGTCCCCGGGCATCTGGGGCTCCATCAAAACCTCCCAAACATCAACATTCAGCCCTGAAAATGCCTCCCAGGAGTTCCTGGCAATGGTCCCTCCTCTTTGGTGTTCAGGGGTTCCCCCCTGTCCCAGCTGCTGGGGGTCACGCTTCTATTGGGGGTCCCCCATCTACTCAGTGCCCGCCCTCCCCAGGCTGCTGGGAGTCCCAGCAATCCATAAAGCTCCCCCTCTTCCCTCTCCCCATTTAGGGATGCTGGGGGATTTTGGGGTCCCTTCTCCCCTTATTCTCTGCTTTGGGGTGCTGGGGGTCCAAGGAGTCCCCTCTGCCCCTATTCCAGGCTGTTGAGGGTCCCACCAATGGCGGCGCTCCCCCCTCTCTGGGCTCCCCACTTTGGGCCCCTGGGGGACACAGGGCTCTGCTCCTCCAGGCTGCCTCTGCCGGCAGCTGCCACCAGGACCCCCCAGTGTCCCCCAAGGGGCATTTTGTGCTCAGCTTTGGAGTTGTGCATTCTCCAAACATTCCTCACTCCTAAAAAGAATTAACAGGCTATGCAGAGAGGCACTGGGACTATTTCAGGGGTAACTGGGATAAAACTGGGGTCAAGTGAACCACGCTGAGGTAACTGGGAGTGCCTGGGAACAACTGTGAGATTGTTAAGGGCAACTGGGATATACTGGGAGTGTCTCAGTCCACAGGGGTGGTGTCTGGGACGTAACTGAGAGTGATTGGGAATGTGCTGGGGGGAAAACTGGGACCATGCCGGGGCAAGTGGGGCCAAGTGTGTGTGACTGGGGCCCTGCTGGCAGAGACTGGACTCACACTGGACTCATACTGGGCTAGTACTGGGAGTGACTGGGACTGTGCTAGGGAGAGCTGGGAGGACTGATATAATGAGAGTGTCTTTAACCATACTGGAAGGACTGGAAACACACTGGGAACAGTTGTGACCATGCTGGGGCTACTGGAGAGTCAGTGGGAGCTACTACTCTATACTGGGGGGAACTGGGCATGACTGGGACCATGCTGGGAGGGACTGGGATCATCTATGGCATGACTGGGACTATGCTAGGGGCAACTAGGATCACACTGGGAGGAATTGGGAGGAACTGGAACCATGCTCAGAAGGACTGGGATCATACTGCATCATACTGGCAGAACCTTGAACTGCACTGAGGGTGACTGGGAGAGGCTGTGAGCAACTGGGATCTGACTGGAAGTAACTGAGGACAACCAGGATATACTGGGAGAGACTGAAACCACAGTGAGGGGAAATGGGAGCAACTGGAACCACACTGGATGATAATGGGAACAGCTGTGCCCATGTCAGAGTCATACTGGGATCCTACTGGAAATGGCTGGGATCGTACTGGGAATGACTGGAATAGTACTGGGAATATCTGAGAATGACTGGGATCACACTGCAATCACTGGGAGTGAAGGAATCGTGCTGGACATAACTGGAACCATACTGCAAATGCCTGGGAGCAACTGGGCCCATATTGGGAGGAAAATGTGGACACGTTGGGAGTACTGGGATCAACTGGAAGGTACTGGAACCATGCTGAGGGGACTGAGACCATAACAGGGATCATACTGGGAACAACTGGGAGTATGGACAGTGACAGAAACTGGGATCAGGCTGGACACAACTGGGAATAACAGAGAAAGACTGGGATCATTCTGAGAGAACTGGAACCTTACGGGGGAAACTGGGATATAATGAGAGTGCCTGTAACCATACTGGGGGGACTGGAACCACAGTGGGGACAACTGGGATATAGTGGGACAATGCTGAGAGAGACTGGGGCTATTCTAGGGATCATCCTGGGAGGAACTGGGAACAACTGGAACGATGCTGGCAGCAACTGGGATCATCCTGGGATCACAGGGAGAGCAGCTGGGTCCATGCTGGGTGAGACTGGGAGCACACTGAGGGTGACTGGAATCATACTGGGATGGACTGGGAGTGGCTGTGAACAACTGGAATCATGCTGAAAGGAACTGGGAAGAAGGGAGAGTGAGTGAAAGCATGCTGGGGGTGACTGGGATATACTGGGATATACTGGGAGAGACAGGAAGTCACAGGGATTATACTGGAGGCTACTGGGGTCATGCTGGCATTGACAGGGAGCACTTGGGGGCCACGACCGCTTACTGGGAGAGCTGTGGGTTAACTGGGATAGACTGGAACATACTGGGAGGAACTGGGAGCAACTGGGACCGTGCTGGGGCAAATTCCATCATAATAGGGAATGGCTGGGAGTGACCGGGCTCATGCTGGGAGTGCCGAGGAAACTGGAAGCACACGCGGGGAGCAACTGGGCTCATGCTGGGAGCAGCCACTGGCGGCACCGGGAGCCCCGAAGCCCTTTCCCGGCCATGCCGCCCCTCCAGCCCCAGCACCCCCCGCCGGGGTCCCGGCAATGCCAGGGGTCCCCCCCTCTCGGGCTCCCCGCTTTGCCCTTCTGGGGCTCTCCTCTCTGCGCCCCGCTCAGGGAAGCGCCTCCCAGGGGCTCCCCAAAACCCGCTGTCCCCCGCCCGATCCCGCGCTCCCCGGGGCTCCCATGGCCCCGCAGAGCTCAGGGCCCGCCCGAAGCCCAAACCCCCACCCCGGGGGACCCTGCATCCCCGCCCCCCGCCGAGTCTGCCCCAAAACCCACGGGGACCCCCAAAAACACCTCCCTGGGGACCCCCTCGATGTCCCCCCGAGGGCCATCTGCGCCTCTGGAGCCCGGCAAGATCCAAACATCCCCCCCAAAAATCCCCAAACCCAGGGAACCTCCCGGGATATTTGGGGCGAGCTCCCCCTCCCCGGGCACCTGCGGGATGGGGGGCGATGGTCCCGGGGGGCTGCGAGTTCAGGCAGCTCCGGGCTCGTGGTCGAATCTCTCCCTTGTCTCTCCTCCTGCTTCTGCTGCCGCTCCGCCTCTTCCTCCCTCCCTCCTCCTCCTGCCCCGTTCCGAACCCCGAACTGGGAGGGGATGGGTCAAGGGAAGGGCGGGAACTGTGAGGGGAAAGGGGCGGGGCCAAAGCGCCGCTCGGTCCTAAATTGATCCGGTTTGGTCTAAAATCACCCAGATGAGCCTGAAATGCCGCCTAAATCTTTTGAAATCACTGCAAAGGATCTAAAATCCCCCCTAAACCCACCAGATTCGGCCTAAAATCAGCCAAAGGAGCCGAAAATCCCCGGGGACCGGAACCGAGAGCTGCATCAGAACCGGGACCGAGACCGAGACCAAAGCCGGGCCCAGAACCGGGTCTGGGACCGGGACTGAGACCAGCACCGATACAGGGACTGGGACCGGGATCGCTCCAGGTCCGGCGCGTTTGCTCCAGGCAGGTTTGGCCCGGCCCTCGGAGCGGGACTGGGATGGACTGGGAGGGACTGGGAGCGACTGGGCGGGCCCACATTGTTCTAAACCTTTCCCAGTTACATTTAAACCACGCCTCAGTGGGTCCCTAATCGCCCCAGTTTCCCCTAAACCCACCTCCCCAGTCGATCCTAAACCTCCTCATCCCATCCTAACCCCTACCAGTCGATTCTTACTTCCCCAAATCGCTCTCAAATCTCCCCTAATCGATCCTAAATCCTCCCCAGGACACCCCCAAAGCCCTCAGGAAACCCCACTTTTACCTCAGGACTCCCCAGGTTCCCCCCAGGACACCTCAAAACAGCCCAGGACTCCCCAAATTCCCCCCAGGACTTCCCCAAACCCCTCCAGGACTCCCCAAATTCCGCTCAGGACTCCCCCAGTCACCACCAGGACACCCCCAAACACCTCTAGGACAACCCCAAACCCCTCCAGGACACCCCAAATTTCCCCCAGGACACCCTCAAACTCCTCCAGGACTCCCCAAATTCCCCCCAGGACACCCCCAAACTCTCCCAGGACACCCCAAACCCCTCCAAGACACCCCCAAACCCCTCCAGGACTCCCCAAATTCCCCTCAGCAAACCCCCATGCCCCAGGCCGGTTTTGGGGTGCAGCAAGTGCTTTATTACATTTGTACAACGGCGGCGCTGGAGCCCCCCCAGATCTCTATGGCTTGTGCTGGGGGAAAGGGGGACCGAGACCCCAAAATTTGGGCTCGGGGGGCAAGAACCCCAAATTGGGGGTTTGAGGGAAGCGGTCTGAACCCCAAAATTGAGGTTTTAGGGGGGGCAGGACCCCAAAACTAGGGCTTGGGACCCCAAATCCGGTGTTTGGGAAGGACTGGGACCCCAAAACTGGAGCTCAGAGGGGGCCAGGACCCCACAATTGGGTTTTTGGTCGGGCCAGGACCCCAAATTTAGGGTTTGGGACCCCAAAACTGGGGTTTGGGAGGGATTGGGACCCCAAATCCGGGAATCAGGACCCCAAACCCGGAACTCAGGACCCCAAAATCGGGATTTAGGAAAGACTGGGACCCCACAATTGGGATTTTTTTGGGGTCAGGACCCCAAATTTAGGGTTTGGGACCCCAAAATTGAGTTTTGGAAAGGACCAGGACCCCAACCCAGGGCTCAGGACCCCAAAACCAGAGCTCAAGACCCCAAAACTGAGAAGCTGGAGCCCAAATCTGGGGTTTGGGAAGGACCGGCACCCCACAATTGGGGTTTTGAGGGGGGGGCTTGGGACCCCAAATTTGGGGTTTGGGGGGGGTCACTTCCGTCGGGGCCGGTCGGGGTCGCGCCGCGGGAGCCCCTCATCGGTGGAGGAGGTGGTGAGGAGGCCCTGCTGCCACCGCGCCAGCTCGGCGTGTTCCTGGGCGCTGGCGGCCAGAGCCCGCAGCCAGCCCTGCATGTCCTCCTGAAAACCGAAAACCAGGGTGAGACACCCCGAAAACGGGGTCAGGGGCATGGAAAATGGGGTGAGAGAGATGGAAAATGGGGTTAGACACCCCAAAAATTGGGTTAGAGGGGCATGGAAAATGGGGTGAGAAATCCCAAAAATGGTGTTAGAGAGATGGAAAATGGGGTTAGACACCCCAAAAATGGGGTCAGGGGCATGGAAAATGGGGTGAGACACCCTGAAAATGGGGTTAGGGACATGGAAAATGGGGTCGGACACGCCAAAACCACCCTGAGAACCATCAAAACCCCCATGAGACCCCCGAAACCCAACAAAGACCCCCAAAACCACCATCAGACCCCCAATATCCCCCTGAAACCACCCAAAGCCACCATCAGACCCCCCAAAACCCGAGCAGGACCCCCCAAATCCGCACCTCGTCCTTGGCCTGCAGCAGGAACTCGCTCCCGTCGCCGGTCCTGCAAGACAGGGACGGTGTCACCGAGGCCACCGGGACTTGGGGACATCAGAGCCACCAAAGGCAGCGGGAGACCCCGAAAGTGGCACCAGAGACCCCAAAAATGGCACCAGAGACCCCAGAATCATCAGAAAACCCAAAAACTACATCAGAGACCCACAAAGTGGCATCAGAGACCCTAAAATCAACAGAGACACCAAAGGTGGCATCAAGAGATATCAAAAATGGCATCAGAGACCCCAAAATAAAGAGGAAACCCCAAAAATGACATCAGAGAGCCCAAAAATGGCATCAAACACCCAAAAAATGACATCAGAGACCCAAAAGTACACAAAAACCACAAAAATCAACATGAGACCCCAAAAATTACATCAGAGACCCAAAAAATTACATCAGACACTCCAAAGTGACCATGAGAGCCCAAAAGTGGCATCAGAGACCCCAAAGAATGACATCAGACACCTCAAAAATGACATCAGAACCCACGAAAATCATGACAGGCAAAAAATGGCGTCAGACACCCCAAAACCAACATGAAATCCCAAAAATGACATCACCCCCCAAAAACGACACCAGCCCCCCAAAAACCGCCGCAGCCCGGCGCTCACTTGAGCTTGAAGACGTTTTTCTTCTTCTTGTAGTCGCTGGCCACGTCGCTGGTGGCGCGGTGCAGGCTGAGCAGCGGCTCACCGGCGTGCGTGGCGCCGGCCGCCGGGCCCTTGGCGTCCTTGTAGAAGCCCAGGTCGCCCTTGGCCAGCACACAGTAGAGGTTCACCCAGGACCTGCTCGCGGGGTTAGATGGAACCCCAAAAAATATTTTTTTGGGTTTGGAATGTTTGTAACGTTGGTGGATCGCGGATTTTGGTCAATGGCTTTTGTTGGTTGACCAAAATTCGAATTCTGGTGGATCCCTTCCATTGATGGACCCTCAACCCTTGGAGAACTCCCAATTCTTGGAGAATTCCCAACTCTTGGTGAACCCAAATTCTTGGTGAACCCCATCATTGATGGACCCGAACCCTTGGAGTACCCTCAACTCTTGGTGAACCTCAAATCTTAGTGAACGTCTTCCATTGATGGACCCAACCTTGGAGAATTCCCAATTCTTCGAGAATTCTTGGTGAACCCCAGCTCTTAATGAAACCCCAACTCTTGGTGAACCCTATCATTGATGGACCCTCAACTCTTGGTGAGTCTCTTCCATTGATGGACCCCAACCCTTGGAGAATCCCCAACCCTTGGTGAACACTTTCCATTGATGGAACCCTTCCATTGATGGACCCCAACTCTTGGTGAGCCCCCAAATTCTGGTGGATCATTGATAAATCTCCACCCTTGGAGAACTTTCAACTCTTGGTGAACCCCTAAATTCTGATGGAACCCTTCCATTGATGGACTCTCAACTCTTGGTGAATCCTCAGCTCTTGGTGAAGCCCAACCCTTGGTGAACCCCATCATGATGGACCCCGAACTCTTGGTGAACCTTCAAGTCCTGGTGAACCCCAACCCTTGGAGAACCCTCAACTCTAGAGGAACCCCAACTCTTGGTAAACTCCATCATTGATGGACCCCCAAATCTTGGTGAACTCTGAACTCTTGATGAACCTCCAAATTCTGATGGATCATTGATGAACCCCAACCCTTGGAGAATCCCCAACCCTTGAAGAACCCTCAACTCTTGGTGAACCGCAACCCTTGGTGAACCCCCAACCCTTGGAGAACCCTCAACTGTTGGTGAACCCCATCACTGATGGACTCCCAACTCCTGGTGAACCCCAGCTCTTGGAGAACCTTCAACTCTTGGTGAACCCCAATCCTTGGGTGGTGAACCCCCAAAATTTAGGTCGGTTGCTTTTGATATGTTTGTATTGTTGGTGAATAGCGGATTTTGGTCAATTACTTTTGTTGATGGACCAAAATTCAAATTCTGGTGGATCCCTTCCGTTGATGGACCCCTAACTCTTAGTGAACCCCATCATTGATGGTCCCTAACCCTTGGAGAAACCCCAGTTCTTGGTGAGCCCCAACTCTTGTTGAATGTCTTCCATTGATGGACCCCAACCCATGAAAAACCCCCAACTCTTGATGAACCCCCAAATTCTGGTGGATCTTTAATGAACCCCAACCCTTGGTGAAGCCCATCACTAATGGACCCCTAACTCTTGGTGAACCCCCACTCTTGGTGAACCCCTTCCATTGATGGACCCCAAGCCTTGGAGAACCCTCAATTCTTGGTAAACCCCTAAATTCTGGTGGATCACTGATGAACCCCAACCCCTGGAGAACCTCCAACTCTTGGTGAACCATCAACTCTTGGTGAACGCCTTCCATTGATGGACCCCCAACTTTTGGTAACCCCTTAGCCCTTGATGTACCCCCAAATTTTGGTGGAACATTGATGAACCCTAACTCTTGATGAGCACCCAACCCTTAATGAACACCCAGCTCTTGGTGAACCCCCAAATTCCCGTGGATCATCAATGAACTCCAACCTCTGCAGAACCCCTTCCAGTGATGTCCCCCAACCGTTGGTGAACCCCCAATTCTTGGTGAACCCCAACCCTTGGAGAACCCCCGACCCTTGGTGAACCCCAACTCTTGGAGAACTCCAACCCCTGGAGCAATCCAACCCTTGATGAACCCCAACTCTTGGAGAACTCCAACCCTTGGGTAACCCCCAACACTTGGTGAACCTCAACTCTTGGTGAACCTCAACCCTTGTAGAACCCCTTCCATCAATAAACCCTAGCCCTCGATGAACGTCTTCCATTGATGGACCCCAACTCTTGGTGAACCCCAACCCTTGATGAACCCCAACGCCTGGAGAATCCCAACCTTTGGAGAACCCCCAACCCTGGATGACCCCCCAAATCCCAATGGATCACCCATGAACCTCAACCTTTGGAGAACCCCCAGACCTGTTGGACGCCTTCTTGCCAGCGCTGTCGAACTCGTGCTTGCGCAGCAGGAACCCCTCGTGTGTCACCGTGTGCGCGGGAGGCGGTGGCGGCGGTGCGCTGCCCTGTGCCGGCGCTGACCGCGAGCGCCGCGGCTCCCCCGGACCCTGCGCCGAGTCCTTGGGGCGTGGCCGGCGCCGCGGTTTCGGCCGGTCCCGTGCCCGCGGACGGTCCGGCCTCGGGGTCCTCTCCGGCAGAGCCTCGGGGCCAGCGGGGAGACGGGCGGGGGAGTCGCGGTCACGGGGCTGGGGATGGGAGGGGACACGGAGGGGACGGTGAGGGGTGGCTGGTGGGACATGGAGGGGACATCCAGGGGGACATGGAGGGTGTCTGGTGGGATGTGGGGGGGAAACTGAGGAGACATTTAAGGGGACATGGAGGGGACACTGAAGGATGTCCAGGAGGCCACAAAGAGGATCTCTAGTAGGATATCGAGGGGACACTGAGGGATGTCCAGTGAGACATGGAGGGGACACTGAGGATCTCAAGGGGAACATGGAGGGGACAATGAGGGGACACTGAGGGGGACATGGAGCAATCTACAGAGAGGAACTGAGGGGATCTCCAACAGGACAATGAGGGATGTCCAGTGGAACATGGAGGGGACAATGAGGGGACACTGAGGATCTTCAGTGGGACATGGAGGGGACACTGAGGGGACCCTGAGGGGACAATGAGGGATGTCCTGGGAGACATGGAGGAATCTCCAGGGGAGCGTGGAGGGGACATCCTGGGGACATCCAGGGGGACATTGAGGGGATCTCCAGTGGGACATGGAGGGGACATGGAGGCTACACTGAGGGATGTCTGGTGGGACATGAAGGGGACATCCAGGGGGACATGAAAGGGACATTCAGGGGACACTGAGTGGAATCCAAAGGGACACAAGAAGGAATCCAGGGAACCACCGAAGGTTCACCAAGGGTTCACCAAGGACTCACCGAAGCTGGCACAGGCCCGCCCGCCTCCTTCTCCTGCAACTGCTCCACGATGTCTGCCAGGGTGGCTTTGCTGCTGGGGGAACATTTGGGAACCACGGTGGGGTCACCTCAGCCCCATCCCCTCCCTCCTGTCCCAACAGTGTCCCCATGGTGTCCCCATAGCGTCCCCTCGCTCACCCGCCGCCCTTCCCGTCCTGCCGTGGCAGCTCCGGCTCGCTGGACTCCTGGCGCTCCAATCGGCGCTCCCGGCGCTCCCGGCGCCGCTCCGGCAGCACCGACCGGACCTCACTGGGCTCCTCGGCCTTGGGGGCCACCGGGGGCTCGGCAGGGGTGGCTGCGGTGATGGCGGCGGTGGCTGGGGGTGGCTCAGAGGGTCCTCCCTCAGTGGTCGGAGTCTGGACGTGGTCAAGCTTGGGCTGGAGGCGCTCCGGCCGCAGCTCATGCCGGACGTAGGCGACGCGCGGCTCCGGCCGGCGAGGGTCGGCACCTCCCGGGGGTTCCCCCAAAAATTTGCGGGTCAGGAGAGGCGTCGGCGGCTGCTTGTTCTGCTCGGCCTTGAGCTTCTCGATCTGTCGGGCGGGGTGGGGTGGAAATGGATATGGAGATGGGTTGGAGATAAGATGGAAATGATGATGGCAACAGTAATGGAGATTATGGAGATGAGATGGGGATAGGGGTGGAGATGGAGGTGATGGAGATGATGGAGATGATGGATATGGAGATAGAGATTGTTGGAGATGATGGAGATAGAGATGGAGATGAAAAGATGATGAAGCCAGCAATGGAAACAACAAAGATGGGAACAGGATGAAGATCAAGGTCAGATGAGGAGATTCTGCTGAGCCCACAGCTGCCCCCATCGCCGGTGACACCCCCGGCACTGCCATACCGTGGTGAGGCGCCGCAGGGAGCTGAACCTCTCCTCCCAAGCTGCCGCTGCCTTCCGGAATGCCTCGTGCCGTCGGATCAGCTGCTCCACCTCGTCCACACTGCTGCCCAGCTCCTGGCTCTTGAGCAGCGGCTCCTGGGCCGTCAGCCACGCGTCGGCCACCACGGCCTCCTGCGCGAACTGGTGCACCTCGCGCACTGCCGGCACAGCCGGGGCCGCCCGTCACCGCCATGGGGTCGCCGCGGAGGTTGTGGTCACCTCAGAGGCTGGGGTCACCCGTAATTTGGTGGCCCATGTAATTTGGTGTTCCCCATAATTTGGTGTTCCTCCTAATTTGGTTTTCCTCATAATTTGGTGTTCCTTGCAATTTGGTGTTTCTTGTAATTTGGTGTTCCTTATAATTTGGTGTTCCCCATAATTTGGTGTTCCTCATAATTTGGTGCTCCTTGTAATTTGCTGTTCCTCATAATTTGGTGGTTCCCATAATTTGATGTTCCTCATAATTTGGTGTTTCTTGTAATTTGGTGTTTCGTGTAATTTGATGTTCATCATAATTTGGTGTTTCTTGTAATCTGGTGTTTCTTGTAATTTGGTGTTCCTTGTAATTTGGTGCTCCTCATAATTTGGTGGCTCCTATAATTTGCTGTTCCTCATAATTTGGTGTTTCTTATAATTTGATGCTCCTTGTAATTTGGTGTTTCTTATAATTTGATGCTCCTTGTAATTTGGTGGCTCCCATAATTTGGTGGCTCCCATAATTTGGTTTTCGTCATAATTTGGTGTTCGTCATAATTTGGTGTTCCTTGTAAATTGGTGTTCCCCATAATTTGGTGTTTCTTATAATTTGGTGTTCCTCATAATTTGGTGTTCCCTGTAATTTGGTGTCCCCCATAACCTTGTGACTCCCATAAATTGACCCCCAAAACCCAATGTCCACCCCAAGACCTAGTGTTCACCCAACACCCAATGTCCACCCAACACTCAATGTCCACTTAACACTCAATGTCCACCTCAACACCCAATTTCCACCTTACACTCAATGTCCACCCCAGTACTCAATGTCCACCTAACACTCCATATCCACCTCAACACCCAATGTCCACCCAGTATCTGATGACCACCCAAGACTTGATGACCCCCCCATAATCTGGTGTCCCCCATAACCTTGTGACTCCCATTAATTGACCCCCAAAACCCAATGTCCACCCCAAGACCTAGTGTTCACCCAACACCCGAAGTTCACCCAACACCCAAAGTCCACCCAACACTCAATGTCCACTTAACACTCAATGTCCACCTCAACACCCAATTTCCACCTTACACTCAATGTCCACCCCAATACTCAATGTCCACCTAACACTCCATATCCACCTCAACACCCAATGTCCACCCAGTATCTGATGACCACCCAAGACTTGATGACCCCCCCATAATCTGGTGTCCCCTAAACTGGTGACACCCATAAATTGGTGACTCCCACAACCAAACGCCCACCCCAAAAACCTGGTGACCCTCCAAGACTCAAAGTCCCCCAAAAACCTCCTGATGTCACCCCAACACCCAACGTCCCCCCAACACTCGATGTCCCCTGGTGTCCCCCCAGGGTGGTAGCACTCACTCTGCTGAAGCCACTCCCAGTGCTTGTCCCACTTCTCCGTCATCTCCTTCTTCTTGGCCAGGAGCTTCTCCATGTGGGATTTGATCTGTGGGGAGGGCAGGACATGGGTCGGGACACCCCAAAAGTTCCACCACACCCCCTCCCCACGTCTCCCACCCCCCTCCCCGGCACCTCGTCGGCCGCCGGGCTCTTGCTGAGGATCAGGGTCTTGCCCAGCTCCAGACAGGTGGCCACATTCTTGGCCCGGGCCTCCATCTCGGTCTTGAGGCTCTGGTGGTCGTTCATCAGCAGCTCCACCGAGGACACGTCCCTGGGGCAGGGGAGGGACAAGGGTGGCACCAAACCCTAAAATTACGTGGGGATAGAGGGGGGCCTTTGGTGGCTGGGAGGGGACATGAGGTGTCTCAGATGGGTCAGGACATGAGATGGTGGCACCATGAAAAACCATGACTTGGTCCTTGGGTCCATGGGAGGCCATGACTTTGTTCTTGGGTCCATGATGGGACAGGACCCAGATCCTCAGATGGACCAGGACGTGGGATCTTGGGATGGACCAGGACTTGGTCCTTGGGTCCATGAGAAACCAAGAATTAGTCCTTTGCTCCATGGTGGGACAGGACATGGATCCTTACATGGACCAGGACTTGGTCCTTAGGCCCATGAGAAACCAAGAATTGGTCCTTTGCTCCATGGTGGGATAGGACATGGATCCTTACATGGACCAGGACTTGGTCCTTAGGCCCATGAGAAACCAAGAATTGGTCCTTTGGTCCATGGTGGGACAGGACATGGATCCTCAGATGGACCAGAACACAGGACCTTGGGATGGACCAGGACTTGGTCCTTGGGTCCATGGTGGGACAGGACCTGAGTCCTCAGATGGGTCAGGACATGGGATGGTGGCACCACAAGAGGCCAGGACATGCCCTTGGATCCATGATGGGAAAGGACTCAGATCCTCAGATGGGCCAGGACATGGGACCTTGAGATGGACCAGGACAGAGGATCTTGGGATGGACCAGGACTTAGTCCTTGGATCCATGAGAGGCCAAGACAGAGGGGAACAGGACTCAGACCCTCAGATGGACCAGGGCATGGGACCTTGGGATGGACCAGGACTTGACCCTTGAGCCCATGAGAGGCCAAGACATGGGACCTTGGGTCCATGGGGGACCGGCCATGGATCCTCAGATGGGCCAGGACATGAGATGATGGCACCATGAGAGGCCAGAACTTGGTCCTGGTGAACAGGACCCTGATCCTCAGATGGACCAGGACATGGGATCTTGGGATGGACCAGGACTTGGTCCTTGGGTCCATGGTGGGATAGGACATGAATCCTTAGATGGACCAGAACATGGGACCTTGGACCCATGGCTGGACAGGACCCAGATCCTCAGATGGGCCATGACACAGGACCTTGGGATGGCCCAGGACTTAGTCCTTGGGTCCATGAGAGGCCAGGACTTGGTCCTTGGACCCAAGGAGGAACAGGATCCAGATGCTCAGATGAACCAGGACATGGGACCTTGGCATGGACCAGGACACCAGACCATGGGATGAATCAGGACTTGGTCCTTGGATCCATGGTGGCACAGGACCTAGATCCTCAGATGGACCAGAACACAGGACCTTGGGATGGACCAGGACACAGGACCTTGGGATGGACCAGGACATGGGACCTTGGGATGGACCAGAACACGGGACTTCGGGATTGACCAGGACATGGCCCTTGGACCCATGGTGGGAAAGCACCCAGATGTTCAGATGGACCTGGACACTGGACCTTGGGACAGACCAGCACTTGACCCACGGCCACCTCCCCCACCTGGGCTTCTCCCCGGCGCCCATCTGGTGCAGCACCCCATCCATCCAGGCCAGCAGATCCCTGACGGTGCCCACGAAGCGGATCTTGTCGGCCACGCTGGCCACGTGCAGCCGGCACTCCTCGCACGCCGCCAGCAGCTCCTTCCACGCCCGCAGCACCTCCTGCTCGCGCCCGGCGATGGCCTCGGCGTTGTCGCCGGCGTAGAGCGTCCGCAGCTGCGCCGCGCCCTCCTGCAGCTGCCGCACCTGCGTCACCAGCACCTCCACGTCGTGCTCGAAGGCGCCCAGGGCTCTCTGCAGAGCGCCGGCCGAGGTGCGGCCCTCCCGCGCCGCCAGCTCGGGCAGGCGCTGCCTCTTCTCCTCGATCTGCCCCAGCACCTCCTTGCAGTCGTTGAAGAACTTGTGCAGCTCGTGGGATGCCGCCAGCATCTGGGCGCGCGTCTCCATCAGCTCCAGGAGGTCGGCCCAGGCCTCGTTGACGCCGTCCTTCCACTCGGCGATGGTGGCGGCGTCGGTGTGGCCGTAGTCGATGAGCTCGTCCACCATCTGGTTGACGGCGGCGATGCGCTCCTGGCCCACGCTGCCCGTCTCGCTGGCGAACTCCAGGAACTTCTCCTGCAGCAGCTGCGGCAGCACCAGGGACAGGTGTGGGGCAGAGGTCAGGGGTGGGCAGGCGTTGGGAGCTCCTGGGTGGGGTGGGGATGGTGGCGGGACCAGGGGATGGCCAGGGCCACCAGGATGTTGACAGGACCCCCAGTCAAGGCACCAAGGTGACACCCAGGACAACTCAGAAGGTGCCAGGGCCACCAAGATGGTGCCAGGACCACCAGAATGTTGCCCAGGACAACCAGGATGGTGCCAGGACCACCAGGCGGGCACAGAGGTGACACTCAGGACCACCAGGATGGTCCCAGGACAACCAGGATGGTGCCAGGACCACCAGGATGGTGCCCAGGACCTCCAGGATGGTGCCAGGACCCCCAGTCAAGGCACCAAGGTGACACCCAGGATGACTCAGAAGGTGCCAGGACCACCAAGATGGTGCCAGGACCACCAGGATGTTGCCCAGGACAACCAGGATGGTGCCAGGACCACCAGGCGGGCACAGAGGTGACACTCAGGACCACCAGGATGGTTCCCAGAACAACCAGGATGGTGCCAGGACCACCAGGGCGGGGCACAGAGGTGACACTCAGGACCACCAGGATGGTCCCAGGACAACCAGGATGGTGCCAGGACCACCAGGATGGTGCCAGGACCTCCAGGATGGTGCCAGGACCCCCAGTCAAGGCACCAAGGTGACACCCAGGGGCGACTCAGAAGGTGCCAGGGCCACCAAGATGGTGCCAGGACCACCAGAATGTTGCCCAGGACAACCAGGATGGTGCCAGGACCACCAAGCGGGCACAGAGGTGACACTCAGGACCACCAGGATGGTCCCAGGACAACCAGGATGGTGCCAGGACCACCAGGATGGTGCCCAGGACCTCCAGGATGGTGCCAGGACCCCCAGTCAAAGGCACCAGGTGACACCAGGGGCGACTCAGAAGGTGCCAGGGGCCACCAAGATGGTGCCAGGACCACCAGAATGTTGCCCAGGACAACCAGGATGGTGCCAGGACCACCAGAGGGCACAGAGGTGACACTCAGGACCTGGGATGGTCCCAGGACAACCAGGATGGTGCCAGGACCACCAGGATGGTGCCCAGGACCTCAGGATGGTGCCAGGACCCCCAGTCAAGGCACCAAGGTGACACCAGGGCGACTCAGAAGGTGCCAGGGCCACCAAGATGGTGCCAGGACCACCAGAATGTTGCCCAGGACAACCAGGATGGTGCCAGGACCACCAGGCGGGCACAGAGGTGACACTCAGGACCACCAGGGATGGTCCCAGGACAACCAGGATGGTGCCAGGACCACCAGGATGGTGCCCAGGACCTCCAGGATGGTGCCAGGACCCCCAGTCAAAGGCACCAAGGTGACACCAGGGCGACTCAGAAGGTGCCAGGGCCACCAAGATGGTGCCAGGACCACCAGAATGTTGCCCAGGACAGCCGGGATGGTGCCAGGACCACCAAGAGGGCACAGAGGTGACACTCAGGACCACCAGGATGGTCCCAGGACAACCAGGATGGTGCCAGGACCACCAGGATGGTGCCCAGGACCTCCAGGATGGTGCCAGGACCCCCAGTCAAGGCACCAAGGTGACACCAGGGCGACTCAGAAGGTGCCAGGGCCACCAAGATGGTGCCAGGACCACCAGAATGTTGCCCAGGACAGCCAGGATGGTGCCAGGACCACCAGAGGGCACAGAGGTGACCTCAGGACCACCAGGATGGTCCCAGGACAGCAGGATGGTGCCCAGGACCACCAGGATGGTGCCAGGACCTCCAGGATGGTGCCAGGACCCCCAGTCAAGGCACCAAGGTGACACCCAGGACGACTCAGAAGGTGCCAGGGCCACCAAGATGGTGCCAGGACCACCAGGATGTTGCCCAGGACAACCAGGATGGTGCCAGGACCACCAGGTGGGCACAGAGGTGACACTCAGGACCACCAGGATGGTTCCAGGACAACAGGATGGTGCCAGGACCACCAGGCGGGGCACAGAGGTGACACTCAGGACCACCAGGGATGGTGCCAGGACCTCCAGGATGGTGCCAGGACCCCCAGTCAAAGGCACCAAGGTGACACCCAGGGCGACTCAGAAGGTGCCAGGACCGCAAGATGGTGCCAGGACCACCAGGATGTTGCCCAGGACAGCCAGGATGGTGCCAGGACCACCAGGTGGGCACAGAGGTGACACTCAGGACAACCAGGATGGTTCCAGGGCTACCAGGATGTGCCAGGACCACCAGGCAGGCACAGAGGTGACAGTCAGGACCACCAGGATGGTTCCAGGGCTACCAGGATGGTTTCAGGACCAAGAGGATGGTGCCGGGACCCTCACCCAGGGGACAGAGGGGATGGCCAAGCCCACCAGGATGGTTCCAGGACCAACAGAATGGTTCCAGGACCACCAGGCAGGGACAGAGGGGATGGCCAGGACCACCGGGATGGTGCCAGGACCACCAGGATGGTGGCAGGACCACCAGGATGGTGCCAGAACCACCAGGATGGTGGCAGGACCACCAGGCAGGGGACAAAGGGGATGGCCAGGGCCACCGGGATGATGCCAGGACCACCAGGATGGTGCCAGAACCACCAGGATGGTGGCAGGACCACCAGGCAGGGGACAAAAGGGATGGCCAGGGCCACCAGGATGGTTCCAGGACCAACAGGATGATTCCAGGACCATCAGGCAGGGACAGAGGGGATGGCCAGGGCCACCAGGATGATGCCAGGACCACCAGGATGGTGCCAGAACCACCAGGATGGTGGCAGGACACCAGGCAGGGGACAAAAAAAGGCCAGGGCCACCGGGATGGTGCCAGGACCACCAGGATGGTGGCAGGACACCAGGCAGGGACAGAGAGGATGGCCAGGGCCACCGGGATGGTGCCAGGACCACCAGGATGGTGCCAGAACCCCTGGCAGAGATCAGGACCCATCCCCAGTACCCTGCTGACGGCACCAAAACCCCACCACGAGCCAGAACCTCCACCACAACCCCCAGCAACTTCTCCATCCCCACCAAACCCACCCCACACCACATCCACCCTCCCACCCCTCCTCACCGTGACGTGCTCGAAGTCCTGCCCCAGCTCGGGCGAGCCGGCCACCACCTCCTTCTCGGCGATCCAGTGCTCCAGCTCGTCCACCTCGCGGTTGAGCTGGTAGAGCCAGTACTGCTGCTCCAGCTTGACCTTGCGCTCCTCCACCAGGTCCTTCAGAGACACGTACAGCCGGTCAACCTGCGACTGCCGCCTGCTGACCTGTTCGCTGGGCAAGGACACAGCGGCCGTCAGCCCCGGCGGCGCCGCGGCGGCGGCCGGGGGCCGGGGGCGAGCGGGGGGTGGGCGGACCTCTGGGGGTGGCCGAGCTCGAGGAGGGCGCGGCACTGGCGGGAGAGTTGGGCGATGGTCTCCTCGTAGTTCTCGATGGTTTGCTCGGTGAGGAGGTGTTTCTTGAGGAGTTGGAGGGTGCTCTGTTCGTCCTGGTGGAGGGGTGGAGGGTTGGTGGTGTTGGGCGCGGCAAGAGAGGCAAGGCAGTGCAAGGCCAATCAGTGCAACCAACCAAATTAACCCAACCTATTCAGCCAACCCAACCAACTCAACCTCCCAACCCAACGAACCCAACCCAACTAAACCCAAACTAATAAACCAAACAGTGCAACCAACCCAATTAAACCAAATCAAATCCAACCTAATCAACCGAGCAATGCAACCAACTCAACTCAACCCAATCAAACCCAACGTAATCAACCAACCACCCAACTCAACCAACTCAACTCAACTAAACCCAACCAACTCAACCCCCACCTAACAAACCCAACCCAACCCAATAAATCCAACCTAATCAACTGACCAACCTAACCAACTCAACCCAACCTAATCAACCAATCAACCCAACCCAACCCAATGAAACCCAACGTAATCAACCAACCAAACTCATCCCGACCCAATTAAACCCAATGTAATCAACCAACCCAACCCAACTCAACCCAATGAAACCCAACGTAATCAACCAACCAACTCAACCAACCCAACCAAATCAACCCAACCCAATGAAACCCAACGTAATCAACCAACCAACTCAACCAAACCCAATTAAACCCAATGTAATCAACCAACCAACTCATCCCAACCCAATTAAACCCAATGTAATCAACTAACTAACCCAACCCAACCCAATTAAACCCAACATAATCAACCAACCCAATCCAACCCAATGAAACCCAATGTAATCAACCAACCAACTCAACCAAACCAAATTAAACCCAACGTAATCAACCAACCAACCCAACCAACCCAACCAACTCATCCCAACCCAATTAAACTCAACGTAATCAACTGACCAACTCAACCCAACCAAATTAAACCCAATGTAATCAACCAACTCAACCCAAACCAATTAAACCCAAAGTAATCAACCAACCAACCCAACCCAACCCAATGAAACCCAACGTAATCAACCTCCCAACCCAACCAACCAACCACCCAACCTAACAAACCCAACGCAACTCAATTAAACCCAACGTAATCAGCAGAGCAATGCAACCAACCCAATCCAACCCAACTGAAACCCAACCTAATCAACCGAACCAACCCAAAAAACACAACCAACCCAACCAATTCAACCACCCAACCCAACAAACCCAAACCCAACCCAATTAAACTCAACCTAATCAACCAACCAATAAAAACCACAACAACTCAAGCACTCAACCCAACTAAACCCATACCTAATCAACCAACCAACCTAAAAACCACTATGAGCCCAACCAATTCAACCACCTAACAAACCCAACCCAACCCAATGAAACCCAAGCTAATCAACCAACCAACCAACCCAAAAAACACAATCAACTCAACCAATTCAACCACAAAACCCAACCAACCCAACCCAACCCAATGCAATCAACCTACCAATGCAACCAACCCCACCTAACTCAACTAAACCCAACCCAACAAACCCAACCCAACCCATCAATCCCAACACATCCCAACCTAAACTCAACCAAACCAACCCTCACCAAAAACTAGCCAACCCAACTCAACCAATGCACTCAACCCAACCCAACCAACCCAACCCAACCAAACCAACCCAACATGACCCAATCACTCAACCAATTCACCCAATCAAACCAACTTCATCCAACCCCAACCCCAACCCAACCCAACCCAACCCAACCCAACCTCATCCAACCCAACCAACCCAATTCACCCAATAAACCAACCCAATTACAAGCCAAACCCACAACCCAACCTCAACTCCAACCCAATCAAACCAACCCCATCAAACCCAACCCAACCAACCCAACCTCAACCCAACCAACCCAATTCACCCAACAACCAACCTCATCCAACTAAAGCCAAACACAACCACACCCAACCCAAACCCAACTCAATGACCAAACCAATACAAATCCAACACAATGAACCCAGCATCACCCAACCAACCCAATTCACCCCACCAAATCAACCTCATCCAACCCAACCAACCCAATACACCCAATTAAACCAACCCAATGACAAAACCCAACACAACCAACACAACCAACCCAACATCACCTGACCAACCCAATTCATCCAATCAAATCAACCAACTCCACCCAATCCAACCAACCCAACCACCCCAACCCCACCCCTCTGAACCCCACCTTCCCCTTCTCCTCGTTCATCAGGAGCAGCTCTTGTTCTCCCAGCCACGACTCCACCTCGGCCACGTCAAAGTAGTACTGCTCCAGCTGGTAGGTGGCATCCAGGGTCTGCTGCCGGCGCTCCGTCTGCTCCTGCAGCTCCGCCCACATCGTCCCCAAGCGCTCCAGGAGGCACCGCACACCCTCAGCCTCAGGGCTCTTGATGGTGGCAACAGCGGCGGCGCGTTCCAGCACCTCGTCCACGCGGGGCCGGTGCACCTGGATCTCCCGGCGCAGGTTCTGTGGGGTGGGGTGGGGTAGAGGTGGGTGGAGGGGTCAGGGTGGGGCGTCCCCCGGTCCCAAAGGTGGTATGGGAGCTGACCTGGTTCTTCTTGATGAACTGCTGGACGGTCTGGAGGTTGGTGCCATGGTCCTTCAGCATGGCCAAGGGCAGGCGGTCCTGGACCCACATCTGGGGGCGGGGGTGGAGATCATCATCATGGCTGTGCCCCCTCCCATCCCCATTTCTGTGTTCACCTCCAGCTCACCCCATCTCCATTCTCATCTGTCTTCATCCCCGTCCATCTTCATCTTCACCCCATCTCCATCCTATCTTCATCTCCATCCTATCTCCATCTCCATCCCATCCCACCCCATCCCTGTTTCTGTGTTCACCTCCAGCTCACCTCATCTCTATTCTCATCCATCTTCATGCCCATCCATCTTCATCTTCATCCCATCTCCATCTCCATCCCCATCTCCATCTCCATATTCATCCTATCTCCATCTCCATCCATCCGCTCCATCCTGTCTCCATCTCTGTCTCCATCTCCATCCGCTGTCTCCATCTCCACCTCCATCCTCTTCGTCCCCATTCGTCTTAATCTTCGTCCATCTCATCCCACCTCCATTTCCTTTCTCCGTCTCCATCCCGTCCATCCCCATCCATCTCCATCCGTCTCATCCGTCTCATCCATCTTCGTCTCCGTTCCATCTCGTCCATCTCCATCCATTCCATCTCCATCCATCTCAGTCCATCCATCTCCAGCCCCATCCATCTCCATCCATCCATCCCCGTCTCCGTCCCCATCTCCGTCTCCATCTCCCATCTCATCTCCCATCTCCATCTCCATCTCCATCTCCATCTCCCATCTCCATGTCCATGTCCATGTCCATGTCCATGTCCATCCATCCCCATCCCCATCCCCTCTATCCCCATCCCCGTATTTCCATCTCCATCATCTCCATCTCCATCTCCATCATCTCCATCTCCATCACCTCTATCCTCATCCCCTCTATCCCCATCCCCTCTATCCCCATCCCTGTATCTCCATCTCCATCTCCATCTCCATCATCTCCATCTCCACCTCCATCCTCATCCCCACCCAATCCCCACCTCCATCTCCATCCCCATCCCCACCCCGATACTCACCACCTCGTCCTCCAGCTCATGGCTGACCTGGTGGACCTCCTTGGAGGCCAGCAGGATCCTCCGGCGCTCCTTGAGGGGCTCAATGAGGCGCACGATGCGTGTGCCCACCGCGCTCTGCCGCTCACCCACCACGTCTCGCCCGGCCGCCTGCGCCGGCAGCGCCGCCGCCTGCGCCTGCAGCTCGCCCACCTCCTTGTACCACTCCTCCACCTGCGACTCCATGGTCTGGGGACGCAGTGGGGACACGGGGTCGGGAAGGTGGCCATGATGGGACCTCCAGCGCTCAATGTGGAGAGTCACCACAAAAATGTGGTGGCCCCATAATTTGGTGCCCACCATAATCTGGTGTCCCTCCATAACCTGGTGTCCCCTCCATAATGTGGTGGCCTCACAATTTGGTGCCCACCACAATCTGGTGTCCACCATAACCTGATGTCCCTTCCCATGATGTGGTGTCGCCCATAATTTGGTGCCCACCACAATCTGGTGTCCACCATAACCTGGTGTCCCCCCAAAAATGTGGTGTCCCCCATAATTTAGTGTCCACCATAATCTGGTGTCCACCACAATCTGGCGTCCATCACAATCTGGTGTCCACCACAATCTGGTGTCAGCCCCCACATTGTAGTGTCCCTCATAATCTGGCGTCCACCACAGTCTGGTGTCCACCATAACCTGATGTCCTCCATAATTTAGTGTCCCTCCATAACCTGGTGTCCACCACAATCTGGTGTCCACCATGACCTGATGTCCCCCCCACGATGTGGTGTCCCCCATAATTTAGTGCCCACCATAATCTGGTGTCCACCACAATCTGGTGCTCACCATAACCTGATGCCCCTCCCACGATGTGGTGTCCCCCCATACCTGGTGTCCCAGCATCACCCAAAGTCCACCCAACCCCTGGTGTCCCCCGAACTCTTGTGTCCCCCTCATAACCTGGTGTCCCTCCATAACCTGCTGTCCCCCCAGCATCCAATGCCCCCTCCAGACCTGGTGTCCCCCCAACAACCTGGTGACCCCCATAATTGGTCAAAGTCCCTCCAAGATCTGGTATCCCTCCAAGACGTGTCCCCTCATGTCCTGGTGTCCCCCCAACACCCAATGTCCCTTCAAGACCTGGTGTCCCCCAATGTCCCCCCAATGTCCCTGAGGTCTCCTCAGCCCTACGTCCCCCTGAGACCTGTTGTCTCCCCAAGAACTGGTGTCCCCCCGGAATCTGGTGACCATCCAACACCCAATGACCATCCAAGACCCACTGTCCCCCCAACACCCAATGTCCCTTCAAGACCCAACGTCCCTCAAGGCCTGGTGTCCCCTCACATCCTGGTGTCCCGCCAACACCCAACATCCCCCAAAGAACCAATGTCCCTTCAAGGCCTGGTGTCCCCAACACGCAACGTCCCCCAATGTATGATGACCATCCAAATACCCAATGACCATCCAACACCCAATGACCATCCAACACCCAATGTCCCTTCAAGACTCAGTGTCTCCCAAGGCCTGGTGTCCCCTCCAAACCTGGTGTCCCCCCAAGACCCAATGACCACCCAAGAACTCGTATCTCAACACCCAATGACCATCCAACACCCGACGACGATCCAAGTATCTGAAGACCATCTAAGACCTGGTGTCCCCCCAACCCCCAATGTCCCCTCAAGGCCTGGTGTCCCACAAAGCCTGGTGTTCCCCCAAGACCCAATGTCCCCGCAGCATCCAATGAAAATCCAAAACCCAGTGACCATCCATGACTCTATGTCGCAACACCCAATGTCCCCCAAAGACCCAATGTCCCTCCAAGACCTGGTGTACCCCAAGGCCTGGTGTCCCCTCCAAACCTGGTGTCCCCTCAACACCCGATGACCATCCAAGATCTTGTGTTCCAACACCCAATGACCATCCAACACCCAAAGACCATCCAACACTTGATGACCGTCCAACACCCAATGACCATCCAAGTATCTAAAGACCATCTAAGACCTCGTGTCCCTCCAACACCCAATGTCCCTTCAAGGTCTGCTGTCCCACAAAGCCTGGGGTTCCCCCAACACCCAATGTGCCCCCCAACATCCAACAGCACCCGAAAACCCAATGTCCCCCTAGCATCCAATGAAAATCCAAAACCCAATGACCATCCAAGATTCAATGTTCCCCCAACACCCAATGTCCCCCAAACACCCAATGTTCCTTCAAGACCTGGTGTACCCCAAGGCCTGGTGTCCCCTCCAAACCTGGTGTCCCCCCAACACCCGATGACCATCCAAAATCTTGTGTTCCAACACCTAATGACCATCCAACACCCAATGACCATCCAACACTTGGTGTCCCTTCAACACCCAATGTCCCTTCAAGACTCAATGTCCTCCAAGACCTGGTGTCCTCCAACACCCGATGACCATCCAAGATCTCATGTCCCAACACCCAATGACCATCCAAATACCCAATGACCATCCAACACCCAATGACCATCCAAGACTCAGCATCCCTCAAGACCTGTGTCCCTCACATCTTGGTGTCCCCCAACACCAAATGTCCCCCCAGCATCCAACAGCCCCCCAAGACCCAATATCCCCCCAACATCCAATGAAAATCCAAACCCCATTGACCATCCAAGGTCTGGTGTCACCCCAACACCCAACGTCCCCCAAAGACCCAATGTCCCTTCAAGACCTGGTGTCCCCTCCAAACCTGGTGTCTCCCAAACACCCAATGACCACCCAAGATCTTGTGTCCCAACACCCAATGACCATCCAACACCCAATGACCACCCAACACCCATTGACCATCCAACACCCAATGACCATCCAACGCCCGATGTCCCTTCAAGACTCAACGTCCCTCAAGTCCCCAAAGTCCCCGAGGTGCCCCCAGCCCCACCTGCAGCCTCTTGAGCTGGCGGCTGACGCTGCGGAGGTTGGCGCCGCTGCCCACGGTCTCCAGCTGCTCCTCCAGGTGTCCCAACACCCAATGTCCCCCCAACGCTCAATGTCCCCTCCAAACCTGCTGTCCCCTCACATCCCGGTGTCCCACTACCACCAAATGTCTCCCCAAGACCCAATGTCACCCCAACACCCAATGACCATCCAAATATCTGATGACCATCCAAGACCCAATGTCCTTTCAAGACCCAATGTCCCTCCCAGACCTGGCGTCCCCTCACATCCTGGTGTCCCTCCAACACCCAATGTCCACCCAAGATCTCGTGTCCCAACACCCAATGACCATCCAAGACCCAATGTCTGTTCAAGACCTGGTGTACCCCAAGGCCTGGTGTCCCCTCCAAACCTGGTGTCCCCTCAACACACGATGACCATCCAAGATCTTGTGTTCCAACAACCAATGACCATCCAACACTCAATGACCATCCAACACCCAATGACTATCCAAGATTTGGTGTCCCAACACCCAACGACCCTCCAACACCGAATGACCATCCAACACTCAATGACCATCCAACACCCAATGACTATCCAAGATTTGGTGTCCTAACACCCAACGACCCTCCAACACCCAATGACCATCCAACACCCATTGACCATCCAACACCCAATGACCATCCATGACCTGGTGTCCATCCAACACCCAACGTCCCCCAAACCCTGCTGTCTCCAACGTCCCCGAGGTGCCCCCAGCCCCACCTGCAGCCTCTTGAGCTGGCGGCTGACGCTGCGGAGGTTGGAGCCGCTGCCCACGGTCTCCAGCTGCTCTTCCAGGTGTCCCAACACCCAATGTCCCCTCCAAACCTGCTGTCCCCTCACATCCTGGTGTCCCACTACCACCAAATGTCTCCCCAAGACCCAATGTCACCCCAACACCCAATGACCACCCAAGATCTCGTGTCCCAACATCCAATGACCATCCAAACCCAATGACCATCCAAGACCCAATGACCATCCAACACCCAATGACCCTCCAACACCCCATGACCATCCAACACCCAAGGTCCCTTCAACACCCAATGTCCCTCCCAGACCTGGCGTCCCCTCACATCCTGGTGTCCCCCCAACACCCAATGTCCACTCAAGATCTTGTGTCCCAACACTCAATGACCATCCAAGACCCAATGTCCCTTCAAGACCCAATGTCCCTCAAGAACTGGAGTCCCCTCACATCTTGGTGTCCCACCAACACCCAATGACCACCCAAGATCTTGTGTCCCAACATCCAATGACCATCCAACACCCGATGACCATCCATGCCCTGGTGTCCATCCAACACCCAACGTCCCCCCAAACCCTGCAGTCCCCAAACATCCCCGAGGTGCCCCCAGCCCCACCTGCAGCCTCTTGAGCTGGCGGCTGACGCTGCGGAGGTCGGCGCCGCTGCCCACGGTCTCCAGCTGCTCCTCCAGCCGGCCCAGCCGCGCCTCCATGTCGGCGTAGCTGCGCGCCAGGCGCTCGGCGGCCGCGGCCTCGGCCAGGCGCCGGCTCCGCGCCTGGCTCGTGCTCTCCAGCTCCTGCCAGCATCTCCGCAGCTCCTCCAGCTGCCGCCGCACCGCCCCGCTCAGCTCCGGCTTGGCCTGCACCAGCTCCTCGCCCTCCTGCGGTTTTGGGGGTGAGGGGAGACCCCGAATTCATCATGAGGGGTTTGGGAGCAAGGTGGGACCCCAAAATTTGTCACAAGGGGATTGGGGGCAAAGGGGGACCCCAAAATTTAGCATGAGGGGTTTAGAGTAAAAGGTGGGACCCCAAAATTCATCAGAAAGGGGTTTGGGGGCAATGGGGAACCCCAAACTTTATCATGAGGGGTTTGGGGTGGTTTGGGGTCAAGGTGGAACCCGAAAATTTAGCATGAGGGGTTTGAAGTAAAAGGTGGGATCCCAAAATTCATCAGAAAGTGGTTTGGGGTCAAGGTGGGACCCCAAAATTCATCATGAGGGGTTTAGAGGCAAGGTGGGACCCTAAAATTCATCAACAGGGGTTTGGGGGTTAGAGGAGACCCCAAAACTCATCACATGGGATTTGGGGTAAAAGGTGGGACCCCAGAATTCATCATGAGGGGTTTGGGTAGCTTGGGGGCAAGGTAGGACCCCAAAATTTATCATGAGGAGTTTGGGGACAAGGGAGGACCCCAAAATTCATCATTAGGAGTTCGGGATAAAAGGTGGGACGCCAAAATTAATCACGAGGGGTTTGGGTCAATGGAGGACCCCAGAATTAATCATTAGGGATTTGGGGCCAATGGGGGACCCTAAAATTAATCAGGAAGGGTTTGGGGGCAAGGTGGGACCCCAAAATTCATCACGTGGGGTTTGAGGTAAAAGGTGGGACCCCAAAATTATGCATGAGGGGTTTTGGAGCAATGGGAGACCCTAAAATTAATCATGAAGGGTTTGGAAGCAAAGAGGGAACCTAAAATTAACCAGGAGGGGTTTTGGGGCAAGGTGGGACCTCAAAATTTATCATGAGGAGTTTGGGGTGTTTAGGGGAAAGGGGGGGAACCCTAAAATTCATCATGAGGTGTTTTGGGGTGAGGGGAGACCCCAAAACTCATCACCTGGGGATTTTGGGGTAAAAGGTGGGACCCCAGAATTTATCACGAGGGGTTTGGGGTGGTGAGAAGATGTTGGGGCAGCTCCTCCCCCTCTCATGGGGGTTTGGGGGCAACATGGGAACCCAAAATTCAGCATGAGGGATTTAGGACAAGGTGGGACCCCAAAATTAATCAGGAGGTGTTTGGTAGCAAGGTGGGACCCTAAAATTCATGACATGGGGTTTGGGGTAAAAGGTGGGACCTCAAAATTCATCCTGAGGCGTTTGGCTGCGAAGTGGGACCCCAAAATTCATCACGAGGGTTTTGGGGGCAAGGTGGGACCCCAAAATTTATCATGAGGGGTTTGGGGACAAGGGGGGACCCCAAAATTCATCATTAGGAGTTAGGGGTGAAAGGTGGGACCCCAAAATTCATCATAAGGGGTTTGGGTCAATGGAGAACCACAGAATTCATCATTAGGGATTTGGGGTCAAGGTGGGACCCCAAAATTTGTCACAAAGGGTTTGGGGTAAATGGTGCGACCCCAAAATTCATCATGAGGGGTTTGGGGTAGAAAGTGGGACCCCAGAAATCATCATTAGGGGTTTGGGGGCAATGGAGGGACCCCAAAATTAATCATGAGGGGTTTGGTGTGGTTTGAAATCAAAGTGGGACCCCAAAATTCATCCTAAGGGGTTTGGGATCAAAGTGGGACCCCAGAATTCATCACAAGGGTTTTGGGGACAAAGTGAGACCCCAAAATTCAGCATGAGGGGTTTGAAGTAAAAGGTGGGACCCTAAAATTCACCATGGGGGGTTTGGGGAAAAGGTGGGACCCCAAAATTAATCATTAGGAGTTTGGGGGCAATGGGGGACCCCAAAATTCATCATGAGGGTTTTGGGATCAAAGTGGGACCCCACAATTCATCATTAGGAGTTTAGGGGCAATGGGGGACGCCAAAATTCATCATGAGGGTTTTGGGATCAAAGTGGGACCCCACAATTCATCACAAGGGTTTTGGGGGTAAAGGGGGACCCCAAAATTCATCATTAGGGGTTTGGGGAAAAGGTGGGACCCCAAAATTTATCATTATGAGTTTGGGGGCAAGGTGGGACCTGAAAATTCATCACAAGGGGTTTGGGGTGTTTTGGGAGCAAGTTGGGACCCCAAATTTGTCAGAAGGGGTTTGGGGGCAAGGTGGGACCCCAAAATTCAGCATGAGGGGTTTTGGGGCAATGGGAGACCCTAAAATTATTCAGGATGGGTTTGGGAGCGAGGAGGGAACCCAAAATTAAACAGGAGGGGTTTGGGGGCAAATTAGGACCCCAAAATTCATCATGAGGAGTTTGCGGCAAGGTGGGACCCCAAAATTTATCACGAGGGGTTTGGGGGCAAAGGAGACCCCAAAATTCATCATTAGGAATTTGGGGGCAATGGGGGACCCCAAAATTTAGCATGAGGGGTTTGGGAGCAAGGTGGGACCCCAAAATTCAGCATGAGGGGTTTGGGAGCAAGGTGGGACCCCAAAATTAATCATAAAGGGTTTGGGAGAAAGGAGAGACCCCAAAATTAATCAGGAGGGGTTTGGGGGAAAATTAGGACCCCAAAATTCAACATGAGGGGTTTGGAGCAATGTGGGGCCCCAAAAATTCATCATGAGGGGTTTTGGGGCAATGGGGGACCCCAAAATTCATCACAAGGGGTTTGGGGTAAAAGGTGGGACCCAAAATCAAACAGAAGGGGTTTGGGGACAAGTTAGGACCCCAAAATTCAGCATGAGGGGTTTAGGGCAAGGTGGGACCCCAAAATTAATCAGGAGGTGTTTGGTAGCAAGGTGGGACCCTAAAATTCATGACATGGGGTTTGGGGTAAAAAGTGGGACCTCAAAATTCATCCTGAGGGGTTTGGGAGCAAAGTGGGACCCCAAAAATCATCACAAGGGGTTTGGGGTGGTTTGGGAGCAAGGTGGGACCCCAAAATTCAGCATGAGGGGTTTGAGGGCAATGGGAGACCCCAAAAATTAATCAGGAGGGGTTTGGGGACAAATTAGGACCCCAAAATTCATCACGAGGGGTTTGGGGTCAAGGTGGGACCCCAAAATTTGTCGCGTGAGGGGTTTGGGGGGGACACAGAGAGACGGGGGGGACACGAGGGGGGAACAGTGGAATGTGGGGGAGGGGACAGGAGGGACACGGGGGAGGTGACAAAAGCGGGTGACACCCAGGGGGTGACACGACGCCAATATTGGGGAGGGGGTGACACGGGGGGGGAGGAGGTGACACGGCGCCAATTTTGGGATGTGGGGGGAGGGCCGCACCCCGCAGCGCCGCCGAACGGCGCCACCAAAAGGGGGGAGGGGGAGGGGAGGGGAGGGGGCGCCGCATCCAACAACCAACCCCCCCCACTTTCCCACCCCTCCCCCATTTCCCCCACCCCCTCCTCCTATTTTTCCCACCCCGCCCCCCCACTCATTTAATTTTTTAGTTTTTTATTTTTATTTTTTTTATTTTTTCTATCCCCGAACCTTCTCGATGCGCTCGAGCCACTCGCGGTTCTGCGCCAGCTCCGCCAGGAACGCGGGGTGCTGCAGCCACGGTTTCAGGGGGTCCCGCGGGGGGGTCCCGGGAGGGGTCCCCGCCATCAGCGCCTTGTCCCGGATCCACGCATGGAGCTGCGGGGGAGGGCGGCTCCTCAACACCCCGATCCAGTTTTTGTGGTTTTTTAGGGGGTGTGGAATGGTTAAACGCACCCCCCACCCCTTTCCTTCCTTTTTTTTTCCTCCCGAAAAAAAAATTCCTTTGCGAAAAAAACCCCAAAAAAATCCGGTACAAAAAACAATTTAAAAAAATTCTTATGCGCAAAATAAAAAAAAATTCCGCTTTAAAAAAAATTCCTTAGCGCAAAAAAAATCCGGTACAAAAAACAATTTAAAAAATCCCTATGCGCAAAGTAAAAAAAAATCCAGTTAAAAAAAAATTCCTTAGCGCAAAAACCCCACAAAAACAAAAAACCCCCACAAATCCGGTAATAAATAAAAAAATAAATAAATTAATTCCTTAGGGAAAAAAAATCTGGTTATAAATAAATAAATAAAAAATTCCTTAGGGGGAAAAAAAATCCGGTAATAAATAAATAAATAAATAAATAAATAAATTCCTTAGCGAAAAAAAAAAAAAGAAAAAATCCGGTAAAAAAATAATTAAAAAAATCCTTAGCCTAAAAAAATAATTAAAAAAAAATTCGGGTCAAATAAATCAATTAAAAGAAATTCCGGTTAAAAAAATAATAAAAAAAATTCCTTAAGCCAAAAAAAAAAAAAAAAATTAAAAAATAACTTCGGGTCAAAAAAAATCAATTAAAAGAAATTCCGGTAAACAAATAACAATAATAAAATAAAAAATTCCTACACGCAAATAAAAATAAAATTCGTTTGGTCAAAAAAAAAATTAAATAAATAAAATCCTCTGAGGAAAAAAATAATTAAAATGAAACTCGTTTGGTCCAAAAAAAACCAGAAAAAAAATTCCGTTACGCAAGAAAATAATCTAAAAATAACTTTGAGAAAAAAAAAATCCTTTGAGCACAAAAAAAAATAAAAAATACTTTGCGGAAAATATAATTTAAAAAATTAAATCTAAATTACTTGGCGCAAAAAAATAAAAATTAAAAAAAATTCAAACCCCCCCCGCAAAAAAAAAGAGGAGGAAAAAAAACAAAAAAGGGGTTTTTCTCCTCAAAAACAATCCTAAAAAAAGGCGAAGGGGAAAGGGAGAGGAGCCCCCCGCTATTCCCAAAAATCCCAAAAATAGCAGAGGAGACCCCCTTAAAATAAAAAAAAGCCCGAAAAAACCAGAGGGGACCTCCTTTCCCCAAAAAAAAATCCCAAAAAATGAGAGGGGACCCCCTGTCCCAAAAATAAAAAAAAGAAGCAGAAAAAAAGCAGAGGGGTTTTCCAAAGGAAAAAAAAATCCCAAAAAAATCCGAGAGGGGGAAAGGGCGGGAGGAGCCCCTCCCCTCCCCTTTTTTCTTTCTTTCTTTTTTTCTCCCTAAAAAAAGCGGCGGGTTTTGGGGGTCGGGGGAGGGGCGAGGGATGAGGGATGGAGGGGAGGGGGAGGAGGAAGGGGGGAGGGATGAAGATGACGGAGGAGGAGGAGGAGGAGGAGGAGGAGGAGGGATGGCGGAGGAGGATGAGGATGGAGAGAGGGGGAGGAAGGCGGAGGAGGAGGAGGCTGCGGAGGCCACTTGGGAGGAGGAGGGAAGATGAGGAGGAGGAGGAGGGAGGGAGGAGGAGGAGGAGGAGGAGGAGGAGGAGGAGGAGGAGGGGAGGAGGAGGAGGGAGGAGGAGGAGGAGGAAGATGAGGAGGAGGAGGAGGAGGAGGGGGAGGAAGGGCCGCGCGGCTCGGCCGTGATGCAGCAGATCCCGAGCGCAGCCGCGGCGGCGCCAAAAATCCCTGGAGCCGGCCCCGAATCAGCCCAAATCGGCCGGATCCAGCCCAAAATCGGCCCGAAAACAATCCAAAATCACCCAGAAATCCAGCCCAAAATTGGCCCGAAATAAATCCCAAAATCACCCCGGATCCATCCCAAAATCACCCCGAAATTCAAGCCCAAAATCACGGGATCCATCCCAAAATTACCCCGGATCGATCCCAAAATCACCCCGGATAAATCCCAAAATCACCCCAAATCCACCCCAAAATTACCCCAAATCCATCCCAAAATCACCCCGGATCCATCCCAAAATTACCCCGGATCCATCCCAAAATCACCCTGGATAGATCCCAAAGATTGCAGGATCGGATCCCAAAAGATCGTCGGATGGAATCCCCAAAATCACCCGGATCCGTCCCAAAAATCACCCGGATCCATCCCAAGATCACGCGGATCCGTCCCAAAGATCGCCCCTAAATCCGTCCAAGATCATCTAGATCCGTCCCAAAGATCACCCCGGATCGGTCAATCTTCAGATCGTCCCAAAGATCGGTGGATCGTCCCAGAATCGCCCGGATCCGTCCCAGATGCCCGGGATCCGTCCCAAAAGATTACCTACATGTCAGCCCAAAAGATCATGGGATCCGGTCAAAGGGTGCCCCGGATCCGTCCCAAAGATCGCTGGGATCCGTCCCAGGAATTTTCGGGATCCGTCCCAGAGGTGCCCCAGATCCGTCCAAGGTGCGGGTGCGTCCCAAAGGTGCGGGATGCGTCCCAAGAATCACTAGATCCATCCCAAGATCGCGGGATTAGCGTCCAAAGATCATGGATCCGTCCCAAAGGTGCTGGGATTAGCGTCCCAAAGGTGCGGGATCGGTAGATCACTACAGATCCGTCCCAAGGTGCGGGATCCGGTAGGGTGTTGAGGATCCGTCCCAAAGATCGCGGGATCGGATCCCAAAGATCTGCGATCCGGCCCAAAGATCACTTGGGATCCGTCCCAAAGATCACCAGGCGTCCGTCCCAAGATACTCCAGATCCGTCCCAAAGATCGCGGGATCCGTCCCAGGGTTACTCAGATCCGTCCCAAAGATGCCCAAGATCATCAGATCTGCTTTAGAGACGTCCCAAAGATCGCCAGATATCCCAGATCATCAGAAGATCCACAGAATCCACTTTGAAAGTGACTCAGATTCGCCACAAGGTGCGCAGTTCGTCCCAAAGGCCTGCCAAGGCCAAAAGGCCACCCTGAGGATTTGTCGTTGGATCCGCGAGATCACGCACAAAGATGCTTTAGATCGCATCAAAGATCTTTGGATTCGTCTCCAGATCCCTGCAGATCCACCCCAAAGATCCACAGATCCGCAAGATCCCCAGGTTCGCACATGATCGCATCAAGAGTGCTTTAGGGTTTCCCCAGATCCGCCTGGAATGCCCCAGATCCGCGTAGATCTGCTTTAAGATGCCCCAGATCACTTGTGCCCAGAATCCGCCCCAAGGGATTCAACTGAAGACACTCTAGATCCGTCCCAAAGATTCGTCAAGATCATCCAAGATCTTGCTTGAGATCACCCAAAGATCCTCAGATCGGGATCCAAAGGTGCCCCAAAAATGCGCCCAAAGAGCTCAGTTCCGTTCCAGATCCGTCCCAGGATTCGCTTTAAGGTGCTTTAAAGGGTTTCCCAAGAATCGGCCGAGAATCCACCCAAAGATGTCAAGATCACAGATCACCCAAGATGCCCCAAGATCTCCCAAGAGATTTAAAGTGCTTAGATCTTGGCCTGGATCCACTTTTCAGTTATTTTAGGAGTTTCCGGATCGCCCTCAAGATCCGCCCCAAAGATCACGCTCGAATGAATTAACGGGGTGCCCCAGATCATGTGAGATTTTAGATTCGCCCAAAGGTGCCCCAGATGGTTCATGAGTGTCCCCAGATCCGATTCCCAAAGATCACTTAAGGGATTCACAAGATCACCTTTGGATTCGCTCCCAAAGATGTCAGTTCACTTTAGATCACCCGAGATCCTCAGATCCGGCTCAAGGTGCCCCAAGATCACTTGAGGGAGTTATCGTTCCAGATCCACTTTGAGTACTTGAGATTCGCCCCAAAGGTTTCCCCAAGACCGGCCGAGATCACTTTAAAGTGCTTAAGATCATCAGATCCGGTATAAAGATCCCCAAAGGAATCACTTTAAGATCCACAGGGATCATCAGTCATTTAGAGAATCCACTTGGAGTAGCTGGAGATTCTTTAAAGATCCTGACCCCTTAGATCGACTCCCAAGACGCTTTAGATCATCACAGATCACCCAAGATGTCACAGGCCCACTTTAAGGTTCCCAGATCCTTTGAGTTCTTTAGAGATGTCAGTTCACTTTAGATCCACTCCCAAGATCCTCAGATCAGGTCCAAGGTGCCCAAAGTGCTTCAAAGGGCTCTCGGAGTTCGTTTCCAGATCCGTCTGCAGATTCTTTAAGGATGTCTTTCAAAGATCTCCACAAGACCATGACCCAAGGCCTGCACAAAGGTGTCAAGATCATCCCAGATCCGATATAAGATGCGTAGATCACTTGAAAGATGTCCCCAGATCACTTTCCCAGATGCCCCAGGCCATACAGATTCGCCCCAAAGTGTCAGTTCACCCCAGATCACTTTAGATCCTCAGATCCAGGTCCAAGATCCTCAAAGATGCTTTCAAAGGCTCAGTTCCGTTTCCAGATCCAGTCCCCAGATTCACTTTAAGATGCTTTAGATGTTGCCAAAGACCGGCCGAAGAATCACCCCAGAGAGCCCCAGATCATCCCAGATCCGGCGAGATCCCCAAGATCTTGTCCCCAGATCCGGTAAAGAATCCCCAGATTCACTTTAAGATCCCCAGAGTTCACCAAAGATCGATCACAAGGCACTTTGAGATCATCACAGATCCACCCCAAGATGATCCCACAGATCCGCCCCAAAGGTATGCTCAAGGTTGCTTTAGGATTCGCCCCAAAGATGTCAGTTCACTCCAGATCACCCCAGAGATCCTCAGATCCGGCTCAAGGTAATCCCAAAGATCCACAAAGGGCTCTCAGGTTCCGTTCCCAGGTTCACCCCTAGATGCCCAGATTCGCCTAGGAGTTTTCCCCAGAGACCAGCCAGATCACCCCAAAAGGCCCAAGAGTCACAGATCCGCCCCAAGATCCCCAAAGATCGTGGTCACAGATCACAGGATCCTCCAGTCAGCCCCAGGAGTCACTTAGGTGCTTTGAGATTCGCCCCAAAGATGTCAGTTCCACTTTAGATCACCCCAAAGATCCTCAGATCCAGGATCCAGGGTGCCCCAAAGATCACTTGAGGCAAAAGCCATGATTCTGTTTCCCTAGATCCAAAGTCCCAGGTTCGCCCCAAAGTGCTTTAGGAGTTTTCCCCAAGGCCAGCCCAGAGATGCGCAGGTGCTCAAGATCATCCCAGATCACCCCAAGATGCTTTAGGGTTATGTCAGGATCACTGAGAGTCTCCCCAGATCATAGAGATCCTTTTAAGGTGCTTTAGGAGTGCCCCAAGATCTGGCATTGGATTATTTAGATTCACTCCCAAGGTTATCCCAGATCGGGCCTGAGTGTCCCCAGATCCATTTCAAGATCCCCAAAGGTTCACAGATCGCCTTTGGAATTCACTTTAAGATGTCATGATTCACTTTAGATCACTTAAAGGGATCCTCAGATCCATTTCAGGAGTGCCCCAAAGATCACCCCCAAAGGCTCTCCAGTTCCGTTCCAGATTCTTCAGGAGTTTCCCAAGGACCGAGCCGCGAGTCACCCCAAAGGCTAGAATCCCCAGATCACCCCAAAGTGCTTAGAATCTTGTCCCCAGATCCACAGGATCCTCAGTCATTTAAAGATCACTTGCGAGTGTACTGGGATTCGCCCCAAAGATGTCAGTTCACGAGATCACCCCAGATCCTCAGATCCGGTAAGATCACTTCCGAGATCACTTTTAAGGCTCGCCAGTTCGTTTCCAGATCCGTCCCAGATCCGCCCCAAAGAGTGCCCCAGGGTTTTTCGAAGGCAGCCCCAGATCCACCCCAGGTGCGCAGATCATCCAGATCACACACAGATCCCACAGATCTTGATACAGATCCGTTGAAAGTCACAGGATTCTTCCAGATCCTGACCCCATAGATGGGCCCCAAGGCACTTTCAGATCATCCCCAGAGTTGCCAGATGTCCCCAAAGATCGCCGAGAGGAGTGTCTCCAAAGATCACTAGGTTCGCCCCAAAGGAGTAGTAAGGTGCCCCAGATCTGCACAGATCCGCTCCAGAGTTCTAAGATCCACTTAGGGATTCTCCAGTTCCGTCCCAGATCCACCCCAAAGTCCCTGAGCATCCACTCAAAGATCACGGAGTCGGCCAAGGTAGCACAGATCACTGCGAAGTGTCTCCAGATCCGCACGGTCCCCAAGGTCTTGGCGGAGTTCACGACAAAGGTGATCCCAGTTCCACTTTAGATCACCCAAAGATCCTCAAGATCCGGTCCAGGAGTGCCCCAAAGTGCTTTCAAGGCTCTCAGTTCCGACTCCCAGATCGTCCCACAGGATTCACTTTAAAGGATGCCCCAAGGTTGCCAAGACCGGCCAGTCACGCGAATCACCAAGATGCATCCCAGATCACTCGATCCGGCCTAAGGTCAGTAGATCCACTAAGATGTCTAAGATCACGCGATGCAGGCAGGATTCCTTCAAGATGTCCCAGTTCACTTTAGATCACCCAGGAAATCCTCAGATCCTGTCCAAAATCACCCCTAAAAATCCCCCCAAAAACTCTCCAATTCCATTCCAAGTCCATCCCAAATTCACCCCAAAATGCCCCAAAATTTCCCAAAACCAACCCGAAATCCACCCCAAAATGCCCAAAATCCCCCAAATCCAGCCTAAAATCCCCCCAAATCCACCCCTAAAATGCCCAAAATCCTCCAAATCCACCCTAAAATCCCCCAAAATCTGTCCCAAATCCGGCCAAAAATCCCCCAAATTCACCCCCAAAAATCCCCCAACCCCCCACAAATCTACCCCTAAAACACCCCAAATCCTCCCCAAATTTACCAAAATGTCCCCAAATCCACCCAAAATGTCCCCAAATCCACCCCAAATCCTCCCCAAATCCACCCAAAATGTCCCAAAATCCACCTCAAAATGCCCCAAATCCGCCCCAAATTCACCCCAAAATGCTCCAATTCCACCCCCAAATCCACCCAAAATCCCCTCAAATCCAGTCCAAAATTACCCCAAAGATCCACCCCAAAACTCTCCAATTCCATTCCAAATCCATCCCAAATCCACCCCAAAATGCCCCAAAATTTCCCAAAACCAACCCCAAATCCACCCCAAAATGCCCAAAATCCTCCAAATCCACCCTAAAATCCCCAAAATCTGTCCCAAATCCAGCCAAAAATCCCCAAATTCACCCCAAAATCCCCCAACCCCCCCCAAATCGACCCCAAAACACGCCAAATCCTCCCCAAATCCACCCAAAATGTCCCAAAATCCACCCCAAAATGCCCCAAATTTGCCCCAAATTCACCCCAAAATGCTCCAATTCCACCCCAAATCCACCCAAAATCCCCTCAAATCCAGCTCAAAATTACCCCAAAAATGCACCCCAAAAACTCTCCAATTCCATTCCAAATTCACCCCAAATACCCAAATTCACCCCAAAATTTCCCAAAACCAACCCGAAATCCACCCCAAAAAGCCCAAAATCCCCAAATCCACCCCAAAATGCCCAAAATCTGTCCCAAATCCCACAAAATCCCCTCCAATCCGCCCCAAAATCCACCCAAATGCCCCAAATTCACCCCAAAATGCTCCAATTCCACCCCCAAATCCACCCAAAATCCCCTCAAATCCAGCCCAAAATTACCCCAAAAATCCACCCCAAAAACTCTCCAATTCCATTCCAAATCCATCCCAAATTCACCCCAAAATGCCCCAAAATTTACCAAAACCAACCCGAAATCCACCCCAAAATGCCCAAAATCCCCCAAATCCACCCAAAATCCCCCCAAATCCAGTCCAAAATTACCCCAAAAATCCACCCCAAAAACTCTCCAACTCCATTTCAAATCTACCCCAAATACCCAAATTCACCCCAAAATGTCCAAAATCCCCCAAATCCACCCCAAAATCCCCCAAATCCACCCCAAAATGTCCCAAAATTTCCCAAAACCAACGTGAAATCCACCCCCAAATCCTCCCCAAAATTCACCCCAAAATTCCCCAAATCCACCCCATTGTCCCCAAATCCACCCAAAATGTCCCAAAATCCACCCCAAAATCCCCAAATCCACCCCAAAATCCCAAAATCCACCCCAAAATCCCCAAATCCACCCCAAAATCTTTGGGGTTTTGGGGACCCCCTTTCCCCAATTTAGGGGGAGATTTTTGGGGTCCCCCCACCCCAAAAATCCCATACCGGACTCTGGGGGTGACCCCAAATCCACCCCAAACCTGCAGGAGAACCCGGAGCTCCCCAAAATTGGGGAAATTTGGGGGGGGCTCAGATTTTTTGGGGGATCTGAAATTTTGGGAGGATCTCGGATTTTGGGGACTCTCAGATTTTGCGGTGTCCCATTTTTGGGGTGTCCCGTTTTTGGGGTGTCCCGTTTTTGGGGTGTCCCATTTTTGAGGTCTCAGATTTTTGGGGTCTCTCAAATATTTTGGGGCCTCAGATATTTTGTGGTGCCCCATTTTTTGGGGTGCCACATTTTTGGGGTCTCTCAGATATTTTGGGGTGTCCCATTTTTGGGGGGTCTCAGATGATTTTTGGGGTCTCAGATTTTGGGGTGTCCTATTTTGGGGTGACTCAGATTTTGGGGTGTCAGATTTTAAGGGTGTCCTTTTGGGGTTTCTCAGATATTTTGGGGTGTCCCATTTTTGGGGGGTCTCAGATGATTTTTGGGGTGTCCCATTTGGGGTGACTCTCAGATTTTGGGGTGTCAGATTTTAAGGGTGTCCTTTTGGGGTTTCTCAGATATTTTGGGGTGTCCCATTTTTGGGGTGTCTCATTTTGAGGTCTCTCAGATTTTGGGGGTCTCTTCGATTTTGGGGTGTCCCATTTTTGGGGTCTCAGATTTTTGGGTGTCTCCGATTTTGGGGGTCTCACAGATTTTGGGGGCATTCAAATATTTTGGGTCTCTCAGATAATTTTTGGGGTGTCCTGTTTTTGGGGTGTCCCGCTTTTCGGGTGTCCTGTTTTTGGGGTCTCAGATTTTGGGGTGTTCCATTTTGTGGGGTCTCACAGATATTTTGGGGGTCTCAGAGATATTTCAGGGGCGTCCCGCTTTTTGGGGGTCTCTCCAATTTTGGGGTGTCTCATTTTTGGGGTGTTTCAGGTGGTTTTTTGGGGTCTCAGATTTTAAGGGTGCCCCTTGTTCTGCGGTGCCCGTTTTTGAGATCTCTCAGACGATTTTTTGGGGTGTCCCATTTTTTGGCGTGTCTCAGATTTTTGGGGCTTCTCAGATTTTGGGGTCCCTCCGATTTTGGGGTCCCTCCGATTTTGGGGTCTCAGATTTTGGGGTGTCTCAGATGATTTTAGGTGTCTCAGATTTTTGGGGTGTCCCGTTTTGGGGTGACTCTCAAATTTTGGGGTCTCTCAGATTTTGGGGGTGTCTCTGATAATTTTTGGGGGTCTCAGATTTTTGGGGTGTCCCATTTTGGGGTCTCCGATTTTGGGGTGTCAGATTTCTGGGGTGTCCCTTTTGGGGTTTCTCAGATATTTTGGGGTGTCCCATTTTTGGTGTGTCACATTTTTGGGTTCTCTCAGATTTTGGGGGTCTCTCAGATTTTGGGGGTCTCTCAGATTTTGGAGTCTCTCAAATATTTTGGGGTCTCTCAGATAATTTTTGGGGTGTCCCAGTTTTGGGGTGTCTCGTTTTTGGGGTGTCCTGTTTTTGAGGTCTCAGATTTTGGGGGTCTCTCTGATTTTGGGGTCTCAGATTTTGGGGTGTTCCATTTTTTGGGGTCTCACAGATATTTTGGGGTCTCAGAGATATTTCGGGGCGTCCCGTTTTTGGGGTCTCTCCAATTTTGGGGTGTCTCATTTTTGGGTTGTCTCAGCTGATTTTTGGGGGTCTCAGATTTTGGGGTGTCCCGTTCGGGAGTCTCTCAGATTATTTTTTTGGGTCTGTCTGATTTTGGGGTTTCTCAGATATTGGGGACTCAGATTTTGGGGTCTGATAATTTTTGGGGTGTCCCGTTTTTGGGGTCTTTCAGATATTTTGGCATCTCACAGATTTTGGGGTCTCAGATATTTTGGGATCTCGGATTTTTTGGGGTCTCCAATTTTGGGGGTCTCAGATTTTCGGGTCTCAGATGATTTTTGGGGTCTCAGATTTTGGGGTTCCCCCATTTCTTGGGGGTGTCCTGTTTTTGGGGTCTCACAGATATTTTGGGGTCTCACAGATATTTCGGGGTGTCCCGTTTCTGGGGTCTCTCCAATTTTGGGGGTGTCTCATTTTTGGGGGTGTCTCAGGTGATTTTCTGGGGTCTCAGATTTTGGGGTGTCCCGTTTGGGGGTCTCTCAGATGATTTTTGGGTCTGTCTGATTTTGGGGTTTCTCAGATATTGGGGACTCAGATTTTGGGGTCTCTCTGATAATTTTTGGGGGTGTCCGCTTTTGGCGTCTCTCAGATATTTTGGCATCTCACAGATTTTGGGGGTCTCAGATGTTTTGGGATCTCGGATTTTTGGGGTCTCCAATTTTGGGGTCTCAGATTTTGGGGTCTCAGATTTTGGGGTGTCCCAGATAATTTTTGGGGTCTTTCAGATTTTGGGGTGACCCATTTTAGGGTGCCCCGTTTTTGGGGTGTCTCGTTTTGGGGTCTCTCAGAGTTTTAGGGGGGTGTCGCATATTTTGGGTGTCCCATTTTGGGGTGGTCTCAGATGATTTTTGGGTTTCTCAGATTTTTGGGGTGTCCCATTTTTGGGGTGTCCCATTTCTTGGGGTGTCCTGTCTTTGGGGTCTCTCAGTTATTTTGGGGCGTCCCCCAATTTTTGGGGGTCTCAGATGATTTTTGGGGTCTCAGATGATTTTCGAGGTGTCACATTTTTGGGGTGTCTCTCAGATTTTTGGAGTGCCCCGTTTTTGGGGTGCCCCCATTTTTGGGGTCTCTCAGATGATTTTTGGGGTGTTCCAGATGATTTTTGGAGTCTCGGATTTTTGGGGTGTCCCATTTTGGGGTGACTCTCAGATTTTGGGGTGTCAGATTTTGTGGTGTCCCTTTTTTGGGGTTTCTCAGATATTTTGGGGTGTCCCGTTTTTTGGTGTGTCACATTTTTGGGTTCTCTCAGATTTTGGGGTCTCTCAGATTTTTGGGGTCTCTCAGATTTTTGGAGTCTCTCAAATATTTTGGGGTCTCTCAGATAATTTTTGGGGTGTCCCAGTTTTTGGGGTGTCTCGTTTTTTGGGGTGTCCTGTTTTGAGGTCTCAGATTTTGGGGGGTCTCTCTGATTTTGGGGGTCTCAGATTTTTGGGGTGCCCCATTTTGGGGTCTCTCAGATATTTTTGGGGTTTCACAGATATTTCAGTGTGTCCCGTTTTTGGGGTCTCTCCAATTTTGGGGTGTCTCATTTTTGGGGTGTCTCAGGTGACTTTTTGGGGTGTCCTATTTTTGGGGTGTCCCGTTTCGGGGTCTCTCAGATGATTTTTTTTGGTCTGTCTGATTTTGGGGCTTCTCAGGCATTGGGGACTCAGATTTTGGGGTCCCTGACAATTTTTGGGGTGTCCCTTTTTGGGGTCTCTCAGATATTTTGGCATCTCACAGATTTTGGGGTCGCAGATATTTTGGGATCTCGGATTTTTTGGGGTCTCCAATTTTGGGGTCTCAGATTTTGGGGTCTCAGATGACTTTTGGGGTCTCAGATTTTGGGGTGTCCCAGCCGATTTTGGGATCTCAGATTTTGGGGCCCCCGCTGATTTCGGGGTCTCAGATTTTCGGGTCCCCGCTGATTTCAGGGTCTCAGATTTTGGGGTCCCCGCTAATTTTGGGGCTCTCAGATTTTGGGGGTCCCAGATGATTTTGGGGTCTCAGATTTTGGGGTGTCCCAGCATGATTTTTGGGGTCTCAGATTTTCGGGTTCCTGCTGATTTTGGGGTCTCAGATTTTTGGGGTTCCCGCTGATTTTGGGGGTCTCAGATTTTGGGGTCCCCGCTGATTTTGGGGTCTCAGATTTTGGGGTGTCCTGTTTTAGGATGTCTCAGATATTTTGGGGTCTCTCAGATTTTGGAGTGCCCTTTGGGGTGTCCCACCTGATTTCGGGGGTCTCAGATTTTTGGGGTGTCTCTCAGATGATTTTTTGGGGTCTCACAGATTTTGGGGGTCCCCGCTGATTTCGGGTCCCAGATTTTTGGGGTCCCCGCCCATTTTTGGGGTCTCAGATTTTTGGGGGTCCCCTCATGATTTTGGGGTCTCAGATTTTGGGGGTCTCTCTGTTTTCGGGGTCTCAGATTTTGGGGTCCCAGCCGATTTTGGGATCTCAGATTTTTGGGGTCCCCGCCGATTTCGGGGTCTCACCTCGCGGCTCTCCTGCAGGAATCGCTGCAGCTCCAGCTGATCCCGGAGCCGCCGCGCCCGGTCCTGGGCCAGCTGCTGGTTCCGCTGGCTCCTGGGGGGATAATTAATAAATTAATCATTAATTAACCACTAATTAACCACTAATGAACCTCTAATTCACCCTAAAAACTAATTAACCCCTTAAGTAACCGCGAATTAACCCTGACCCTAACCCAGTCCTGGGCCAGCTGCTGGTTCCGCTGGCTCCTGGGGGGATAATTAATAACTAATAAAAATAATAATAATAATAATAATAATAATAATAATAATAATAATAATAATAATAATAATAATAATAATAATAATAGTTACATTAATAATGAACCCCTTAATTAACCACTAATGAACCTTTAAATAACCCCTCATTAACTCCTAATTAACTCATCCAGTCCTGGGGCAGCTGCTGGCTCTGCTGGCTCCTGGGGGGATAATTAATAATTAATAATTAATAGTTAATAATGAACCCCTTAATTAACCACTAATGAACCTTTAAATAACCCTTCATTAACTCCTAATTAACTCATCCAGTCCTGGGCCAGCTGCTGGTTCCGCTGGCTCCTGGGGGAATAATTAATAATTAATAATTAATAATTAATAATTAACCCCGTAATTAACCACTAGTTAACCACTAATGAACCCTTAAATAACCCTTCATTAACCCCTAATTATCTAGTCCAGTCCTGAGCCAGCTGCTGGTTCCGCTGGCTCCTGAGGGGAATAATTAATTAATCACTAATTAACTACTAATTACCCACCAATTAACCCCTAATTAACCCTTGATAAACCCCTCATTAACCCCTAATTAACGCATCCAGTCCTGGGCCAGCGGCTGGTTCTGCTGGCTCCTGGGGGGAATAATTAATAATTAACAATTAATAATTAATAATTTACCCCTTAATTAACCACTAGCTAACCACTAATGAACATTTAAATAACCATTCATTAACCGCTAATTAACTCATCCAGTCCTGGGCGAGCTGATGGTTCCGCTGGCTCCTGAGAGAAAATTATTAATTAACCATTAATTAACCACTAATTAACCCCTAATTACCCCTAATTAACCCTTAATTAACCGTTTAATAATCCCTAGTTATCTCCTAATTAACTCGTCATTAACCCTCAATTAACTCATCCAGTCCTGGGCCAGCCGCTGGCTCCTAGGCGGGAAATAATTAATTTATCATTAATTAACTTCTAATTAACCCCTAATTAACTAGAATTAACTCTGCATTAACCACTAATTAACCCCTAATTAACCCTAACCCTAACCCAGTCCTGGGCCAGCTGCAGGTTCTGCTGGCGGGAAATAATTAATCACTAATTAAGCCTAATTAACCATTAATTAACCCTAACTAACAACTAATTACCTCCATAATTAACCCCTAGTTAACCATAACCCTACCAGAGTCTTGGGCCAGCTGCTGGTTCCGCTGGCTCCTGGGGGGGGGAGACAATTAATTAATCAATCATTAATTAACCACTAATTAACCACTAATTCATCTTAACCTACACTTAATCTTTGAGATGCTACCCGGAATTTTGGGATCCTACACAGAATTTTGAAATCCTACATGAATTTTGGAGATCCTACACGAATTTTGGGATCTTACACAGAATTTTTAAGATCCTAGAGGAATTTTCAAGATCCTACACAGAATTTTTGGGATCCTACACAGAATTTTGAAATTCTACACGCAATTTCCAACATCCTACATGGAATTTTTAGGATCCCACGCAGAATTTTAAGATCCTACACGGAATTTTTAAAATTCTAGACGAAATTTTTGAGACCCTACACGGAATTTTTGAAATCCTACATGGAATTTTTGAGATCCTACAAGGAATTTTTTAATGTCCTAAACAGAATTTTGGGGTCACACACAAAATTGTTTGGATCCTAAATGGAATTTTGGGGTCGTACAAAGAATTTTTGAGATCCTACACAGAATTTTTAAGAACCTACACAGAATTTTGAGATCCTACACACAATTTTTAGATCCTACACAGAATTTTGAGATCCTACACAGAATTTTTGAGATCCTACACAGAATCTTGTGATCCTACATGGAATTTTTGAGATCCTACATGGAATTTTGAGATCCTACACTCAATCTTTGCGATCCCAAATGAAATTTTGAGATCCTACATGAATTTCTGAGATCCTACAGAGCATTTTGAGATCCTACACAGAATTTTTAAGAATCTACACACAATTTTAAGATCCTATACAAATTTTGGAGATCCTACATGAATTTCTGAGATCCTACAGAGCATTTTGAGATCCCACACAGAATTTTTAAGATCCTACACAGAATTTCGAGGTCTTACATGTAATTTTCGGGATCTTACATGGAATTTTTGATGCCCTACACAGAATTTTTAAGATCCTACACAGAATTTTTAAGTTCCTACACAGAATTTTTTAAATCCTACACGGAATTTTGGGTTCCAGGTGCTTCTCCCGGACGAGCCCCCACCTGTCCCTGAGTCCGGCCACGGCCTCGGCCACGCACTCGCCGTGCAGGTTCTGGGATCCTGCACGGAAATTTGGGATCCTGCACGGAATTTTGGGTTCATACCCAGAATTTGGAGCTTCTACACATAATTTTTGAGGTCCAACATGAAATTTTGAGATCCTACATGAAATTTTGAGATCCTACATGGAATTTTTGACATCCTACACAGGATGTTGAGATCCTACTCTTAATTTTTGAGATCCTACATGGAATTTTTGACATCCTACACACAATTTTGAGATCCTACATGGAATTCTCAGATCCTACACACAATTTTTGAGATCCTACATGGAATTTTGGGGTGTAGACAGAATATTTTGGATCCTACACGGAATTTTTGAGACCCTACACAGAATTTTTAAAATCCTACACGGAATTTTGGGTTCCAGGTGTTTCGAGCCCCCACCTGTCCCTGAGCCCGGCCATGGCCTCAGCCACGCGCTCGCCGTGCACGTTCTGGGTTCCTGCACGGAAATTTGGGATCCTGGGTGGAGTTCTGGGGTTCATGGTGGTTTTTTTTTCAGTCCTGGGTGGTGTTTTGGGGTCCTACATGGAATTTTGAGATCCTACACACAGTTTTGGGATCTTACACAGAATTTTTATGATCCTAAACACAATTTTGAGATCCTACATGGAATTTTTGAGATCCTACAGGGAATTTTTTTATGTCCTACAAAGAATTTTGAAGTCATTTGAGATCCTACACAGAATTTTGGGGTCATACTCAGAATTTTTTGGATCCTACATGGAATTACGGGATTGGACACAGAATTTTTAAGATCCTAGACAGAATTTTGAGATCCTACACAGAATTTTTTAAGAACCTACACACAATTTTAAGATTCTATACAAATTTTTGAGATCCTACACGAATTTCTGAGATCCTACAGAGCATTTTGAGATCCCACACAGAATTTTTAAGATCCTACACAGAATTTTGAGATCCTACACAGAATTTTTAAGATCCTACACATAATTTTTAATATCCTACATGGAATTTTGGGTTCCAGGTGCTTCTCCCGGATGAGCCCCCACCTGTCCCTGAGCCCGGCCATGGCCTCAGCCACGCGCTCACCGTGCAGGTTCTGGGATCCTGCACGGAAATTTGGGATCCTGCACGGAATTTTGGGATCCTGCACGGAATTTTGGGTTCGTACCCAGAATTTGGAGCTCCTACAAGTAATTTTTGAGATGCTACATGAAATTTTGGGATCCTACCTGGAATTTTTGACATCCTATACAGGATTTTGAGATCCTACTCTTAATTTTTGAGATCCTACATGGAATTTTTGACATCCTACACACAATTTTTGAGATCCTACACGAAATGTTGGGGCATAGACAGAATATTTTGGATCCTACACGGAATTTTTGAGATCCTACACAGAATTTTTGAGATCCTACACAGAATTTTTAAAATCCTACACAGAATTTTGAGGTCTTACATGTAATTTTCAAGATATTACATGGAATTTTTGATGCCCTACACAGAATTTTGACATCCCGCACAGAAATTTTAAGATCCCACAGAGAATTTTGAGGTCCTACATGTAATTTTTGAGATCTTACATGAAATTTTTGATGCCCTACACATAATTTTGAGATTGCGCACAGAATTTTTAAGATCCCACACAGAATTTTTGAGATCCTACACTCAACCTTTGAGATCCCAAACGAAATTTTGAGACCCTACACGAATTTCTGAGATATTACAAATAATTTTGAGATCCCACACAGAATTTTTAATATCCCACACAGAATTTTGAGGTCCTACACGTAATTTTTGGGATCTTACATGAAATTTTTGATGCCCTACATAGAACTTCTGAAATCCTACACAGAATTTTTAATATCCTACACGGAATTTTGGGTTCCAGGTGCTTCTCCCGGATGAGCCCCCACCTGTCCCTGAGTCCGGCCACGGCCTCGGCCACGCGCTCGCCGTGCAGGTTCTGGGATCCTGCACGGAAATTTGGGATCCTGCACGGAGTTCTGGGGTTCATGGTCGTTTTTTTCAGTCCTCGGTGGTGTTTTGGGGTCCTACATGGAATTTTGAGATCCTACACACAGTTTTGGGATCTTACACAGAATTTTTATGATCCTAAACACAATTTTGAGATCCTACATGAAATTTTTGAGATCCTACAGGGAATTTTTTTATGTCCTACAAAGAATTTTGAAGTCATTTGAGATCCTACACAGAATTTTGGGGTCATACGCAGAATTTTTTGGATCCTACATGGAATTACGGGATTGTGCACAGAATTTTTAAGATCCTAGACAGAATTTTGCGATCCTACACAGAATTTTTTAAGAACCTACACACAATTTTAAGATCCTATACAAATTTTGGAGATCCTACAGGAATTTCTGAGATCCTACAGAGCATTTTGAGATCCCACACAGAATTTTTACGATCCTACACAGAATTTTGAGATCCTACACAGAATTTTTGAGATCTTACATGGAATTTTTGAGATCCTACACAGAATTTTTAAGATCCTATCACGGAATTATGGGTTCCAGGTGTTTGAGCCCCCCACCTGTCCCTGAGCCCGGCCATGGCCTCGGCCACGCTCACCGTGCAGGTTCTGGGATCCTGCACGGAAATTTGGGATCCTGGGTGGAGTTCTGGGGTTCATGGTGGTTTTTACAGTCCTAGGAGGTGTTTTGGGGTCCTACATGGAATTTTGAGATCCTACACACAGTTTTGGGATCTTACACAGAATTTTTATGATCCTAAACACAATTTTGAGATCCTACATGAAATTTTTGAGACCCTACATAGAATTTTTGAGATCCTACATGCAATTTTTTGAGACCCTACACAGAATTTTTGAAATCCTACATGGAATTTTGAGATCCTACAGGGAATTTTTTTATGTCCCGACAAAGAATTTTGGGGTCATTTGAGATCCTACACAGAATTTTTGGGGTCATCACATGAGAATTTTTTGGATCCTACATGGAATTCACGGATTGTGCACAGAATTTTTTAAGATCCTAGACAGAATTTTGAGATCCTACACAGAATTTTAAGAACCTACACACAATTTTGAGATCCTATACAAATTTTGGAGATCCTACATGAATTTCTGAGATCCTACAGAGAATTCTGAGATCCCACACAGAATTTTTAAGATCCTACACAGAATTTTTAATATCCTACACGGAATTTTTGGGTTCCAGGTGCTTCTCCGGACGAGCCCCCACTCTGTCCCTGAGCTCCGGCCATGGCCTCGCCACGCTCGCTGTGCAGGTTCTGCTGCCGCCGCAGGCTCTCGACCTGCAGCACCTGCTGCACCTTCTGCAGGCTCAGCTCCAGCGTGGTGACGAAGTCCTGGTGCTCCTTCAGCGCCTTGGTGACGCCCTCCACCCGAAGTCCGGGCAGTCAGCGGCGCCAGGACGGACTCCTGGAGGGGGTCAGGGAGGGTGGTGACCGCTGGGACCAGTGGGGTGGGCAGATCAAAGGGAGGGGGTCCAGCAGGAGCTGGTGCCACCCAAATCCACCACCCAAAATCTTCTTCTACCCAAATCCATCAATCAGGACCTGTCACCACCTAAATCCATCAGTCAAAACCTTCTCCAACCCAAAGCCACCACCCAAAATCTTCTACCCAAAATCCACCAGCCAGGACCTGTCACCACCTAAATCCATCAGTCAAGACCTTCTATAGCCCAAATCCACCACCCAAAAATCTTCTTCTACCCAAAATCCACCAACCAGGACGTGTCACCACCTAAATCTATCAGTCAGAACCTTCTCCAACCCAAAGCCACCACCCAAAATCTTCTACCCAAATCCATCAATCAAGACCTGTCACCACCCAAATCCATCACCCAAAACCTTCTCCAACCCAAATCCACCACCCAAAATCTTCTTCTACCCAAAATCCACCAACCAGGACCTGTCACCACCCTTCTCCATCACCCAAAATCTTCTCCAACCCAAATCCACCACCCAAAATTCACCACCCAAAATCTTCTTCCACCCAAATCCGTCAGCCAGGACCTGTCACCACCTAAATCCATCATCCAAAACCTTCTCCAACCCAAATCCACCACCCAAAAGATGTTGCCTTATTACG